>JAPYZN010000853.1:0-21887 GCA_030522865.1 Psyttalia lounsburyi
TACGAGGAGATCTCGACGGAGGGCTCACTCTCGGTTGAGGGGGAATAGAGAGGGATAGAAGAGGAGTCGCTATCTTTCGGTTGGGTCGTCACGCGTACCTCGTATCGCACGCCATGTCGCGAAATAAAACGGATATTGTGGTGGTGGTAAAGGGGGGAAGGAGGGAGAAGGGGAGGAGGGGGGAGAGGAGAGGATAGTATACACAGTATCACAGTGAGGCACGTACATACTATACCGACAAAAAGATCCATTCGATGAAACTGTCATGCAAAGCTCGTTGGCTTAATTAATTCAATTCAAATTAATTAGTTTGAATCGCAACATCGGAGAGAGAGAGTAGAATTTTTTTTTGTACTCGTTACCTCTCACGAAATGCTTGAAAATGCCCGAGAAGTTTCAACAACTTTCGCAAACTTGATATTTTGATGTGTTATATGCCAAGAAGTTTGGACAGATCGAAGGAGAGTTTTTGGACGAGTTTCTCAAGACGAGAAAAGAGAGATAGATGGGATTATATTTCGAGCGATAGTAGATAGAGGGATATTCGATTTTCCTGAGCGAGCCGAGGGAACAGGAGGCGTTTTATTTTCCTAGGGAGGCAATGCGATGGCTAATCCACCAGTCACTGGACAAGGTCCAAGTCATAAAATGGATTTTATGAGAACGATCGATGCAACTCGGATATTTTCGTTACTACCTCCCTCCCTCCCCCCTCCCCGTCCTACCTCACCCTCGTCTTTGCGTATACACATCTCTCAACCAATTGCTTTATTTTTCCATCACTAACACCCATGGACTTTTCTATCTCCACACACTAACCTAGCTAACGCTTTCATCGACGGAAAAAGTCGAACAACTGGAATAATGAATAATCCATTCACATCGCTTGCTAAACCGACAATTGAATGTCCCAGTGACTTTACCCAAGGGATCTCTTTCACCCGTTATGAATATAAATGCTGATGATTACCGTTCGACGTGTGTGCTCCACTTTCAGACGGAAATGTATCATCGACATTCTGTTACGAAAGTAGACAAGTGGAAATGGAAGGCATCCAATATACAGTTTTAACAGTGTTAAACAATGAATGCTTAGGGCATTATAACGAATAAAAGTGACTCATGCACGAGGATATAACACCATCACTCGTATTTTGCTTTTTGGATATACTCACTGCCACCAGTTATATCCAGAATCATCGTTTTGTGTTGTGTAATACCCATGGAGGCGCTAATAACACTATTCGCGGAGTGTTGCACGCGCTTTCACGGGTACTCTCTGCTATGCTTGGGTTGATGCCGGAGAGGGTTGTTGCAGTAGAGCGTGTTGCGCAGAGGAAATTGAAATATGCAAACAACCGCAGTCCCGACGCCCACTGATACTTGTGTATGTATATGGCTCTCATCCACAGAACTACTATCCCCTAGTTCTGTTGTGAGCTGTGCTTGTCTTCCCAAGCTTTCTCCATTACCGAACGCAGTTGGTAATCCTTCGTATTGAGTTTCCGCAATGGAAGTACCAATTTTATGGGCTTGGCTGTGTATGCCGGGGATACACGGCTTTCCACTTTCATCAGGTTACATCCTTGAGTTGTAGTCAAGGAAGAATTTCGATGAAAGACTGACGATTTCTGCACCAGCAAATTCACCTTCACCAGAGAATCATGAAAAATATGGTGCAGATGGGTATAAATGAACAACTCTCAACCGTTGAAGGTACGTAAGACATTTGAGCGTCAGCATTCCCTTCTGTGAGCAGAATTGTGAGCGGAGTGTGAGTGGTATTGTGAGCGGATAATGGATACCCCAAGTGGATCCGAGTTATTCCATTAAGGAAAGTCACATCATTCGAATGATTAATCATGATTTGTGAGCAACTTGTGCCGTCTGGAGTCTTGTGAGTAATATTGTGAGCATTCACCAAGAATCAACAGTTTTGACACTCGTAAACCAACAGCATATCAACCAAAAACTTATGTAAAATGCTCGAAATGCATATAAATAACTGGATTAAGGGGGAACGAATGGAGTATTAGACACCGGAAACCGGAATTTCTCCAGTTTCCTCCATTCAGAGAAGTTTCGCACCATAAACTCCGCTCAGTGCGCGTATATAAAGGGACCTTGTACTTGAGAGGTCTATAACTGAGAAACCATGCATCCACACTTCACATCTCAGTTACTACCTCGTTTCTACTCGATATATCGTAACTGGAGTAACCAATGTGCTTTTAGAAAGTTTTATTTTTCCCCCGGTTTTCCTCTGCGGGAGGAAGAAAAAAGTTAAGGACTAATTGGTGTAAGTGAATTCGAATTATCATCAAAAGGTAAAGAGGCCTTTTCATCTGTCTTCCGTGCAATTTTTCCACGATAGTAAGAAATTTGACGTGAAACAGAAAGATTGTGACAGTGGGGAAAAAGTAACCGGAAAAACGTGGCTTTTTCTGTTGCAGCGGGTAAAGTGCGCCATTGAGGGTGATTTTTATTCAAGAAACGTTTTTCCAAGAGTGCCCAACAAGCCCCGAGGCTTTAACTTGAATCTATGTCGAAAGTTTAGCTTGAGGATTTTTAATGTCAAGAGGAGAAATATAAAAATACCGGACCATGACGATGGCCTCGTGACCTCCACTTTTTTCCCAAACTACTGGCCTTACACCCAACTTATGACGAATCCGTGACATCCACATTGCAATTCCCTCCCCTCCCCCCCATTTCCCATTGGGCAGATAAAAATATTCTCCAATTTGAATTGTTTTACACAACTTTTGGAGATCCTTCACCACCGGACGCAGGTAGAAATGAGTCGTAAATATGTAAATTATCTACACCAAGATTGTACCGGGGGAAACTGAGCCCTCGGGTGGGTCGTTTGGTCGGCTTTTCATTTCCCTAGACATTCTAGAAACCCCTCTATTGTTGTATATACTACCTGCCCATATACTTGTTCACTTTTCATCTTCACTAGTCCGACAGCCTGGAAGATTAATTCCACATACTGCTCTAACTCCGGAAGGTTTCTGTTTGCTTTTAGCAAATAAGATGGGCCCAAGTTGATGAGATGTTGAAGTGTCTAGTCTAGCCATTTGATCGTGCGGCGTAATCCACATCATGATGAAATTATTATGATAGATTCGGATCGTAAACTGCAATATCCTCAACCACAAATGAAATAACTGAATTTATAGTCCAACGTATATCATTTCATCGGACATGAAAAGCTCTCGAGGAATGAACTTTTCTCCTTCAACAACAATGAGAAAGTACAATTTTCGTTGCTAACGCATAAACTACGACTCTTCTTATGACTATAGTCTAGCGTCAACTGTAGGTGTGCGCCTTGATGTGCAATACGAGAGGCAAAATAATGTTATACGCCGTTGGAAAAATGCTTTTTCCATGTGGTATTATGGATCTGTCGTCTCAGTCGCTCGCTCGTAACAAGGAATCTTTTACGAGGCAGCATGAAACGAGGGAGGCACGATGGCTCGACGCCATAGACGTTGATTGCTATACAGGCATCACCCAGTGCGATAAAAAAAGAAGAAGAAGAAGCGGATGAGGGTAGGATGAGGATCCTGGGTAGAAAGGCCTGACTGGTCCCCACAGTTGTTCCTTCATTTTTCCCTTCTAACATTTTACCGCTACTCGTGATAGTAGCCCTGGAAGGTAGGGCGGGAAAAAAATAGCCCCGCTATTCTCCAATTCCTCCCCTTCACCTTTTCTCGCTTCCTTATAAGGGGAAACGGAAAACTATGGCGTGCCAGCCACAACAACCTCTGGCGAATAAGTTGTCGGGTGCTATCGGTCTCTGTCCAAACGAAGCACCGCTCATATTTACCACCGACGGCGAGCAAATGTTCCAAGCTGCAAGACGTCGGAGGTTAGAGCGATATCGGAGGGGGGAAATACCTTAGCAAAATATTTCTGGCAATAGTGGATGTAATTTTTCAGGAATAAAATCCCCCCCACTACTCTCCTTACATTGAATAATACCTATCAGAATGAGGACACGCTGAACGAATGTTGTCCATTTTTTTCTGTTCAAAACATATTTTTTAAATAAGTTTATCACTCTCAGCTTGACGAAAATGAACAGTCAATGTCTGTTACTTTGTCAGAACAATTGTCAAAAGCACTGTAATAATTTTTATTCAGTGTTCTCTCTCATCCTAGCATGAAAATCATGGCCAATGCGTGGGTGTTAAATACTGAAATAAACCTGGGAGGAATGTGAAAAACCATTTCAATGCATCTTGTGAATAATGATCGATCGATGAAGAGTGGAGAGGGGACCAGGTAGTTCACTACAGCTAAATAATGTCACAATTTGCGTTCCAACGGTTTCACTATTGCTGCCACCCGAGCCGATCGCTCTATGGGCTACATATTTTTATGAGCCCATCGACGTTTCAACACATGCCATCGTTCTCCGTTTATTGTTTTTGTCGGCTAGTACTCGACGAGCAGTTTGGAATTTGCATATTTTGTTTTCCCATGGCCCTCCCCCTCGGCCCCTCTTATCCACCGATCCTCGGCGAACCCGGGTGAGGGGGGGATACTCTCCATTGTGTCCAACCGACTGCTGAATTGCTCTACATCAAGCATAAGCTCCAACCGCTTTTGCATAACAATCGGTTTTGGGTGCAATAGAATCGGTTGGTGAATGCGCGCCGACGCGTATGGCTTCGATTTATCGGAGAGAACACACGTTTGAGGATGAGGTGAAGTAATTGATGCACCAGAGCCTCTGGGTGAGGTACTAGAAGTCTATCGGACATCCGGCGAAAAAATACGTTGACAGAACAAAAAAAGGAGGAAATAAAATGAAAAAAAAAATAAAAATAAAAATACAAGCACACCACCGCCAAGGGAAAAATACAACAGAGAGAAATAGGGATGAGGTGCGAATGAGAGAGTCCCGACTTGTCACGAGAGAGTGAGTAATAAATATTTTTTTATCAGGGTGACAATTTATCCGGTCTAGATCGTGTCTCGTGGAGGAGAAAGGAAACCGAGAGTAAGAGGTACTGGCAAAGAGAGAGGGTGTAAATAACTGGTAAACCGTGGGGGTAAAAGCGGACCAACTGTGGGATGTTGGCAGCGCTACAGAGACAGGACTATATTCAACATTGGACAGTGTATGTGCTTTGGGAAGACGAATTTCTTAGTGGGGGCAATAACCCAACGTCGCACTATGCATTACCACGCTGCGTTTCCGTCGCTTCGGAGGACACTCCATTGTTGTGGTGGTTTTTAGTGTAATAAGGGAGATGGATTCACATTTATATGGATGATGGAGGATTTTTTCTCTCTCGAGGGGTGTCTCGACTCAACAATAAAACTTTGTTTTACAGAAAAACGATTGTCAAATAGTATTTTTGTTCGGTTGATATTTCAATTGCACAAAAATCATTGCCTCCCTAATTGCGAGCGCTTAGACTCAATTTTAACTAAAAAATTAGTTTTGGGGGTGAGCCTCCCCTCAGTACTCTTCTCAGGGATAACTAAAATCGAAAATGACAAAAACAACAACTCACATTATCGAATTGACGATGGATAATTTTTTTCAATAGTCCTCTCATTGGACAACCCGAGGCAGAGGTGAAAGAGACCAGACGCTGACGTCTCCGATACTCGAAACTTTCGAGGGTTGTTTAATGGCCGTTAGAGATAATCCAGGAGGAGGCTACCTCCAGTGGGAGTTGGTGCGATTTTAGTCCCGGCGATTCACCGCTTTTATTCGTCTACCAATCATTTCGGGTGAAATTACGGTGGGGGTGGTTGAAAAAAGAAAAAAAAATGCTGAACAATGGAAGAGAAACAAAAGAGAATTGGAATCAGAAACGTGGTCAAGGAGATTTTTTTACACCGGCCTCTATATATATTTCCCCCCCCCCCTCCGTTTTTTTTCTTTTTCCCCCAGTCGGGGGTTTGCCAAAAGTCGATAATTCGAGAATCGTATCTTGGGTTAGCTTTTTTCGGTTGAACACGATAAATCTCCAGCCGATCTGCCGGAAAAGTCTGGATAGAGACATGTGTCCGTTAATGGCTGGCACAGAGTCACCGGGTGGCGATCATTGCCAAAGCCCACCTCTATATATCTAGGGGTGTGGTGAGCCTATACCCGTACCTCCTCTCCCCCCCCCCCCCCCCCCTTTCCCCCCCCCCCCCCCCCAAATACTCCTTTTGTAAAATACTATATAATGTTGCCCCGTGCGCGCGAATCCGAATGAACAGTCTTCCGCATCGACTGCGACGTAAACGTTTCGATATCATTTTGAGTTTTCGAATTCCCCCTCTAGTTTCCAGGTGGCACGCAGAAGAGACTGTTTTTCAATTTTTGCGCCTCTTCTTCTTCAGCGAAATTCAATGTTTTTTTTTATTTTCCCCCTTCTCTCTACCGATGAAAATATTCTCACCCGAGGATTCTCCAAGAGCAGTGACACGAATAAGCTCTCCAATATCTTGGCGTCTGAGAATATAAGGAAGAAAACGGCTGTGAGTACGAAGGGTGAGGGGATAAGGGGGTGGGAGTGAAAAAAAAATGAAGAGTAGGACAGAGGCCCGCTGGTGGCTTTTTCGTCGTCGTTTCATTGGCACCTTTTCAATCGTCAGGCTAGCGGATCAAACGCCTTGACGTCGTCGTAGTAGTTGTCTTCGGCCTCACCGGAGTCCCGCTCCTTGACATTTCTTCGTCTTCTCTCATTTCTTTTTCTCATTTTTTTCCACTCCACCCCGGGCCCTCGCCAAACCCCCCTCCCCCCAGCTTTTCTTTTACTTTTTTACATCGAGCTTTGTGTCATACCTCAGAGAGAGCTCTGTCGCCGATCTTCATCCCCTCGGAATCGACAAAAGAGGTGGCAGGCGTTGAGAGAAAGAGGGAAAAGAGAGGGGAGAAGAAGAGAAAAAAAAAAAGAAATTGGGAAAACCTCTGTTATCCACGAGGGATGATGCTTGGCAACACGTCAAGGAGCCCTTGCAACCCTAAACGTGCCGCATTGTGAGGAGTACGGATACTCCCGAGTGTGTTAGCTCCTTTCCACGTGACGCTCATCGTTTTCAGAGGGCGTCCCTTTGTTTCCCTCTTCCCAACTCGTGCCCGAAAAAGCCAAAAAAAATCCGGGGAGGGGGAAAAGCAAAGAAAAAGAAAAGAAATTCAAGCAACTGTACCACCTCATATGGGCTTCTGTGCTTCCTTCCTTCCTTCCTTACTCACAGACTTATGAGTTTAACAAAGCTATTCAACCGTATATAAAATACTCCCTCCGTAAGAAAAGAGAATATACATTTTCCAGTGACTTTCGGAAAAACTCTAGGATGAAAAACAAGAAAGATAAAAAAAACATGAATAAAAGAATACGCCGGGTGGGAACCAAAAAAAAAATAAAATAAAAAAATTGACGGGAATAGGAGAACCCGAGGATGACAAAAAATGTGTATCAGGTGCGTTACAGTGGAGTTGAAATTTAAAACAAGTCTTTTTGAACAGATGGCGCGGATATCGGCACTGCCGTAAACAAGCCGACATGACGGCCCTATATAGACCTCCTTACTCCTCCATTCTCAATCTCCACGTCTCTCCCTCTTCTTCCCTTTTTCCCTCTTGCACTTGGTCGGGAAACCCTCATGGGTACCCTATATACTACGAGGCCGCGTCCGCGCCCCCGTTGTTCACCCACGTCCGAGGAAAGCCAATAAACCATCGAATTCCTTTGCTATCGTTCGCGGCCCGCCCGCTCTTCCAACAGCAACAAGTTCGTGTACTCTTATATTCCACGTCGTCTTTCTCAGCTTCTTTTTTTTTCCATTCGATCCCCTCTCTCTCTCTCTCTCCTCCACCCCCCTCCGCACTCTCGCAGTCTGTCTCTCTTCAACCAACCCCTGGCAATCGAAACTTGTGTATACCTCGAATACTCAGAGGCCAACTGAAAGGACATACCGTTGAATTGAGCCCAGTATCGAAGATAGACACGGAGGGCTCTTCGAATAATGTGGCATGTCTCTTGGTAAAGTTGTCCAATTGTTATGTGTCTAGAATTGAAATGGATTTTTTCCCCATCACTCGATGCGACAAAAATTGAACCATCAGTTTATCGTTGAGTTTATATTTCACATCCACGTTATGATGAATTTATGACACGAATAAGCGGTAAAAGCTCGCTGTCTATCTAGCCTGGTGAATCAATAACAACTCAGACTGTTTGAGACTCTCTGGCAATTGATCGTAATTGCACGAGACGGTTCAATGTTATGATGTGATTTTAGTTTTTTTTTTCTCTCCCTCTCTCCATCTTTCTCTGTTTCATCACATCTTTATCTTCAATCGTTGAGTTATGGCGGAGTGAGGATAGTACAACCTTTTCTACTTCAAAAACTGTAATAAGTGGTACGGCATTACGAGACTAGCAAGCAGTCGTTTAATCGCCCAGACGAACCGTGTTCTATCACGGCGCGGTCTATTGAATTTTTTCCCTGGTCTTTTTGCTGAGATTTTTTCCCACTAGCTCGTTGGGGGGGGGGTGGTTTTTTTTTCCATTCTTTTTCCTATCATCCGCAGTGCTGTTAACCTCGTGAAGCACTCGATCACGTTGACGCTGTGTTTTGTCTGCCATTAGGAATAATTTATTAGATTTTTCCAATCAGTGATGAGGATAAATCAACACTTGAATTTCGCCCTTAATAATTCCACATTTTGGGTTTACTTGAAAAAAAATTGAACTCAATTTTTTTGTTTACCAAAAAAAAATTAAATAAAAATTGAATTATTTAGTCTGCAATGCCTCATAGAGAATTGAATAATCTGGAGATGATTCGCCAATAATCCCTGGAATTTTAATTGCTCTCTAGCGGAAAAAAAAAATATCACCAGTTGAAATAACAGACTCGTCCGTCGTTAACTAGACGCATACGTCCCTGCGTTATCAAGCCCATACAATAGAATTTGAGAGACGGAAGGAAGAGTAATGCGTACAACAAAGGCTCAGTTTAGTGTGAGTAATACGCTGGATGCTGGGAAGATGCAGAGGCATAAAAGGCCAGTCAACCGCAGTGTGTTCAATGTGCGTCACGCGATGGACCCAAATGAACTTGCAGTGAAATGTTATAGACTCGAGGGGTGAGACAGAGAGAGAGGAAGAGAGAGAGAGATGTATAGGTTCAATGCTGATTCTCTAAACGAGAAGATCGATGACATCGTGTGCACTACGGTATGGGGCTCTCCACTGCATCTGCCACTTTGGTATCTGGCTTTCTGGTTGAATACATTCCTGGCCCCGTCTGTTACCAAGCCAATGCTAAACCGGCCAGTACTGCGGTTATTAGTTCGTGGTATGTGAATTTATTGATGAGATATTGGTACCAATCGGCCCCTTTTTTCCCCTCTTATTTTCATCTCATCGTCATCATAAATGTTTCACATCACCCGCCACTGCAACTGCGTACCGATGTATATTTTTTTTTCTTCCTATCACCATTTTTGTTATCGCTACGAGAGTACGCGAGACGCAAAGAATAAATGACAATCTAATAGGAGGAATGATGACTGAGCGAGAATTCACCCCCTTCGGCTGACCGAACACTCTGCCAACCGGATAATGTGACTTTTATGTTTCCATCGGTATGCTCTTACCCCGGGATTGAGAAATTTATACGCGAATGGAAAAAAGAACAGTCGAGAGAGAGAGAGGGAGCCGGGAAAAGCGTTAATGGACATTATTCGTCTTCTTGTGGGTACAGGAGATGGTGAGGAGGCGAAAAGTGCTGCGGGATTATCGGCAATATTTGTACGAACAAAAAAGAAGAAAAAAAAATAATAATAAAGCGATTGGGTGAATTTTTTTTTCCCTCCCCCGCGCCCCCTCGGCCCCTTCAGTATTTCATCCATGACGTATTTCCTCGTCCAATAATCGGTATCTGCTCTGGACTCCCGCGCGCTTCGCTAAAGGGGGGAGTGAAAATAGAATGAGGAGAAAGTGAAGAGACGGAGCGCGTGCCACATCCCCTACTTCGCCGATGGTTGAAAAGAAAGTCGCATAAATTCTCGATTCGGTAATTCCAAGGGGTCCAGGGCATAAATCTAACTTTTGCGGCGCTGGTTGAGTAGAGAGAATGAAGAGGTGACTCTCACTCACTCTTACCAATCGGGACGGAGAAAGGGGGGCAGGGAAAGGGGGGTAAAAGAAGACTGGCAAGCCACCCAGTGTGGCCCCGGCAGTCGTGTGCCTTCCACCGCACAAAGATTCAGGGACTTTTGCCAGAGAGTCCAAACTCTAATCCCTGAGGGTGGTTCGTCGACCAGCCGCTGAATTACGTGATTCTTTCTTCCGGAGTGAAGAAAAATGGCATTGGAAGCCCCCTTTTTATACAGCTTTTTTTAACCTGATATTTTTCTATTAAATATTGCGTGTCTAGACAATTCATTAAAAATTTAATGATTACGCGAGGGCAGTAAAACAATTTTTACAACTCATTCGATTTAAGATAAAACAAGAGATCGCTCCTTTATGCCGTAATGTCTCATTTTTATAGCCCCAAGGGGGATCATATATTGGACGATGAAAAAACCTGTCAGAAGAAATGACAACAGTGTCTTAATTTCGTAAACAAGTTTTTTTGTTTTTCTAGTCTAGTTTAAGTTGTCGGTAGTAGTCGAGAGTCGTTGCACGATCGAAGCACTTGGAAGTTGAGTTTTCACGACACCCGTTACATTAATAACGTCGCAACTCCGGGATGAAGTACGACAAGGTTACTGCAGATGCCAAGCGGGTGGAAGGGTTATAGAGATCAGACTGGGTGCAAAATCCGTGGGATAGATGGTGAGGGGGATGGGGATGGGGAGGGAAAGAGGGTTGAGAAACTTCCTATTCGTGTACGCCTTTCGACATGAGTTACGTGTAGGTGAGTGGTATAGGTGTTAATCTTAGATGGGTTAGGTGGAGTCTACACTTTTGCCAACTTCCCTGGATTATAGCGCATCTTGCAATTGTCAATCTTTTTGAAAGAATTTATAGACAATGTCATTGGATATTGAGCCCACGAGTGGTGCTTATTATTTTCAATTCAGCTCTCCCTGGGCGAGAAATTAATTGAAAGCCTTTGGCTGTCTTGGACATTCAGAGTCATAGAAATTTTTTCATTGCAACCCTAGGGACACTCCACACCCGCTGGTGATGAAATCTCTGCATCAATCCTATCCAATCCTCGCCCATATCCTCAACCAAAATTAACTCCAATAATTTCCAAATACTCCCACAATAACGTTATCATTACCGTAAATCTCCGAAACGAGTCTTGTTTGATCAGGAAAGTTTTGCACATCATCAATTTCGGTTTCCCCAGCAACACCTGAGCACTAATAAGCCTCCTCCAATCCTCCCCGCACTACCACCAGAAATTCGATATTCCACAATTTGACTCAGACCTCAACGAGACACTGAGAGAAAAATACGAGAATTATACGACAAATACGTAGCGACAAGGAGATTTACCGGTGCGCAAATTTTGGGTGTATGCTCAAAATACAAGGCACCCAGCCCATTTTAACACTCCCCCTTGTCTAACCGGCGCCAGAGTGAATACTATATACCTGACTATTCCTATTCATTCGCTCTTTCTCTTCGCTGGTGGTACGTATATGTTAGCTCCACCAACCTAGTATTACCATACAGCCATCATTTATACCGTCGAGCCTAGGCTTTTGTATACAACGTAGACATTACGTTTTCTGAGCACCTTGAAATATTAAAATTTTTTCACTCTACTGAAACACCAGTGTCTTATAAAATTCACTTGCCGCTGAATAATCTTGAAAAAAAAAACCAATTCCATTGATAATTCATGATCTCTCGGGCTCGTTAAGGGTGGGTCTCTCAATTCTCCACACAACAAAACGAAAGAAATATTCAATAAAAATTATCAGCAAACAAAAAGTATAACATTTTAAAATGTAATACGGGAGCGAAGTGAAATTTTATAAAAATTGTCAATCCTCGCGTGAATCATATTTTCTATTTTCTCCCCAGTAATTGATAATTTATAACCTCTCGCGTCCATCAAGTTCCCTCAATTCTTCATGCAATCGAGCAGGTGTCCTTGAGCGCCAAGGAACCGAGAGGTATACTGTAAAAACCGGGAGATGAGGGAAAGTAGAGAGATAAAAAAATAGAACACAAAATAAAATAAAAGAGGAATAAAGAAAAAAAAACAACAACCGAAAGAGAGAGACAGAGAGAGAGAGTGAGAGGGGGGGAGGAACCGGGAATTGAGTTCTGGTCTTGCCGACGGTTTGTGAAAGCGTTTGTCTGTACGTGTGTCTGTGTGTGTAGGCTCTTGCGTCAGTGTTGGTACAGCCCGTCAAATGGGCTTGGTAGTGAAGTAGTAAGGGGATGGTGGATGGCAAGGTGGAAGGGTGTCACGTGTGTTTTATAGTTCGAATGGGCTCGGGAAAAGGGATGGTGAGGTGTTGACGGACGTAACGCCAACAGTACAACGAACCCAGTCCCTACTCCTGCGTTATATGGTGACTGGGGAAATTCTCCTTTTTTTTTCCCTCCCCCCCTCTCTCTCTCTCTCCTCTCCTCTCCCTACCCCACGCTTGTATTTGCCCTTCAACTTTTCTATCCCTTTTTTTTCCTTTCCCCACTCGTCTTTCTAGTCCGAGTCCACAGCTGCCAGCCAAAAACCTCTCCATGTTGTTATATACCAACGAAAATCCAAACAGTGTTGCCAAACGTCTGGGACGCATACCCACTATATACCCATCCATTTCTATTTTGTTTGTGTCTCCTCCCTCAACACTACCATCACCTCCCTCTTCAACACAACGTATTTTGTAGGCCTCGAAATTTTATCGCGATTTCACACAGAAAACGAGAATAATGTTTGAGGGATATATCTCTTCACTTGTGATATCGATCGCTGAATGTGTTTGTTAAAAAAATACTCTTCAACACGTTCTCACATTGCCCGAGAAATATCTCCTTTAACAATTCTCTTCTCGACATTGACAAAAGCTCTCCATTTTTGTCTCTAGAAATTAATTAATTGATCCAATTGCAAATAAATTATTTTTCTCGCTGTACTATCATCAGAGTATGCACTGTATTATCGATATTATATGTGCCATTGGCAGTGGAATTTGATTGAGCAATCCCTAATTAGACTATTGATGCTCACAGTATAACACCCGATGTGGATCGTTAACCATTTCAACCGAAACCCTTTATTGAAATACCAGAATATATACACACCAATACACATCGAGCCACTAGCTAAGACGCAGTGGGAATGATCAATCTCTCTTCCTGTGACATTTCGAGGATCGTTGAAGGGGGTGGGTTCAGTCAACCCCGATGGTAATCGGACAATTTATACAACTCGCTTGAGGGCAATAGATTTCATCCCCCTCCCTCCCCCTACCACACGACATTCCTCATTTCACCGATTTTTAGTGGTTATAAAGGGGCGTATGATATTTCATAGTCTGATCGAAAACGTATATCCACCACTTGATCCATCTGAATTTGTAAATTGCGGAAGTTATGGACGACAAGATTTCGAAAGATCTGTAATGCCAGTGCAACAGTGCATTTTCATAGTATACAGAGCGAATAACTCGAGGCCCCCCTCACTCCTCCTTCCGTTTCCTTTTTCTACCGCCATTTAGATCGCTCAGTTGATGTATTGAGGTGAAACTTTGCCGGCAAACAAATTTATGCCGGAAATTCAACGGAATCTGGCGATCGAGTGGAGTGAGAAAGAAAAAATTGTCGAAAAAAAAAATTCCCCTCAAGTATTTCAAAATCAAAGTGAACGCTGCAAATCAATGGAGATATTGAACTCCTCCAGGA
Source organism: Psyttalia lounsburyi (assembly GCA_030522865.1). NCBI lineage: Eukaryota > Metazoa > Arthropoda > Insecta > Hymenoptera > Braconidae > Psyttalia > Psyttalia lounsburyi. Next base: position 13,848 of record JAPYZN010000853.1, read on the forward strand.
GCCATTGGGCCATTATTTTTCAACGTCAAGGACACATCTGCAGTGTCGCACCGAGTGAATACAGCATTTGCGCGCACGTCCAGTTGGACATTTTTTATCGACCTTACACACGTTGCTTCTCTTTACGAATTTTCTTCAACATCCCCAAGGCCTTTTTCACCTCCCGGGTGTGTTTCTCCATGCTATCCTCCCCCCCAAGATACGGCTCGTGGAATGGAGTGTGCTGCACACGATGCTCTCTATGGTAGTGCGGCCCTCGAGACGATTCAAAGTTATTACCTAGGAAAAGGAGTAGAAGGAGCGGGTAGAGAGTATCAAAGTGGGTAGACCTGGATAAATTGTGAGGTGAACGCTATTCCAGAAGGAAAATGCCGGGGCAACATTTCCATCGAAGAGTACTCGGGGATACCAGGTGGACCCAATAGCCATATAATGAAACTTTCAGACCCTACGATTCTATAGAAAAATATTTATAATTCAAGAGTGAGAAGTTATCCCATGAGAAAATAATAAAAGTGAGTAATTGCGTCTCTCACGATTACCCAGAATTTAAAGGAGATTTTTGTACGTCTGTACGTCTGAAGTGGACTAATGACTCGAGTGAAAATACTAATGGAATAAATTTCTTGTGACAGCGCAGGCATCTGATTGGGAACAATGCCGCGAGTGAATTTGTCCGGCTTACGATGAAATTGACTTCTCTTCTTGGTGACTAGTTTTCTCATATGTTACCATTTCACTGGACGTCTATATCCGAAACATTCGCCGCGTTTACAGCAACAGCCCAAGCATTTACCCAACGGCATCCGCCTCACGTTCACTCGCCTCCGGCTTTTATTCTCTATATATCGTACCACTCTTAACCGATGTTTTCCAAGAAACCTATCGATAGTCTCAATCTGCCTTGCATTCCTTGACTATCCAACCACCACAGAACCCCATTCAATGCTCTCTATCCTCTTGGCTCTTCTTCGTCTTTTTCTCCCTCCCACCCTCCAAGAATCGCATTACCCATGCACGAATGACAATATTATCGTTGTGAATATCTCCACTTCGTTCATCGAATCACGCCAACTTGATATTTGAAATTTATTACTGGGGAGAGATTAGGGTGAAGTGAACTAGTCAGGAGAAATGGAATGCAGGACAAAATCCAATGGAATCTCGGAGTAAATGGGTCCAGTCCCGCCCTCCCAGAAATTAATTCCGATTTTTTCGACGATTAGGGGATTTGAAAAATTGTCTCAATTTTTTTTCCCGATTTTTTGTTCACTTCTCCATTTTTTAAAAATAATTCCAGTTTTATTGGCTCGATTTTGATTGACTAGCCGGCAAAATTTTCCATTTATTGCCGCCTACAAAATAATTGTTGTAATATTTTTTTCTCATCGCCAGATAAATTTGATTCGCGGCCCATGTCACCCCGTGCTCTACCCCAACTACTATCTTCGAGTTGGGAGGTACTCCCAAGTATTATCGCGTTATTCACGGATAGAAAATGGATTTGCTTATCATCAATCATGATTTCGCCTTCTCATTGGATGTGAATGATTTTTTCACTTGACGCGTTGAAAACATTTCGCAAACATCAAATGGAGGCGCACGTATTTGTGAAACGAAAAGCCTAAACGTTAGTATCCTTGTAGCCGACGTTCACTTCCTGGCCTGCCACGAATTCCCGGTCAAATTCCCAATTCAAATGAGCCCCATCAGCCTATCCCTAACCCTCTCCCTCTCACCCCTCCACCCCCCCTTCTCTTTTCTCACTGACTCTTTCCTCACCACTGAGCGTCCCGAATTTGCAAGCGAGGAAAGCGACTAACTCAATCAGCCAAACCGATTCTATAAAACGTGCCAAGAAAATTTGTCGAAGAAACGTACAACTGTACTTTACATAAACTCATTCAAGATGGTTTTTTAATTGCAAACACGTAGACTGGATGAGTTGAAATCGGAGGGGGGGAGGAGGAGGAGGAAAGACGAGGGAGTCGAATAAAACCGGAAAAACTAAATGAAACGGAATAAAAGAGGACCGGTGAACCGGCTATTTTCGTCCTCCTCGTGCTTCTCAAATTCAATCCTTCGGGATATACTCCACCCTCACTGGCAAATACTCAACTATTTTCACGAAAGGGATGAGGTGGATAAACTCTTCTCAATCGGGCTGGTTTCTTCCAGCTACAGACAGTTTCCCGGTACCTGTACCTTATTTATTTTAAGATGTCTCTCCATCTTCCAACTGATACCCCCTCGAAAATCCCAAAATGTCGGTAAAATGGCAGCATCTCGTACTACCGCAAACAAATTACATCCGTACTTCTGTGAGCTGTGTGTATACGAAAATTCCTTTCTCAATGTAAATTGAAATATTTCAGCTTGGCAAGAAGTTTTTTTTTCATTGTGAAGAAATTCTTCAACGTCAAACTATTTCTCAAGTTTGGATTAAAGATCAACTACGAAGAACTCAAGAATTTCCGAATAACCACAACTTGAGCGTATGTCAGAGGGTCTTGGGCGGGGGATGGTGGTTAGTATTGCTAAGTCGCTAAACCTAACCCAACCTGGGTGAGTAACTAGCCTAACCTAACAGCCCTAGGTAGCTTAGCAGTATGGCACCGAGTAAGGCAAACATCCTTAGATGTACCCATGTATGACCTAAGCAAGCTTCTCCTACATGCGGGAGTGCGAGGTAGGGGGGAGTAGGTTGAGCTAAGGTGATGTAGCCAAGGGTGGCGACACGCCAGTGACGTCACCTAAACTCCCTCACATACACTTAGACCCACCCCCTCCAGTCTCCAACCTCACCCCCTCAGCCCCTCCAGCAGGAAAATTAACAGCCACGATAGATCGTCATTAAGCGTTTCGACAAGCCCCTATGCCTGCATGTTCCCTGTATGTGCGAGATAATTAGCTGCGTGAATACAGTGAAACGTGATGTTAACCGAGGGGTAACACCAGCCCTGATTTTCGTCATCTCAGGTGGAGATTTATAGCACAATACCAGAAATATCTAAATACAAGTTACACGTTCTTGAGGATAATTTACGTTCTCCTAAGGGTAATTTAACACTGCGGCTAATATGATGCCTGCCAGTTTTTTTCTACCCGTCATAAAAAAAAACATAATTCACTGTTAAAAATGGTGTATTTTATCCTCAAACTAGAAGTATAAATTACACCAGATTTATCGTAACAGCAACAATGACAAACAGTTCAAGGAGAATCGCGAAAAATTTATAGTTCACGGGGAGAAATTTTCTACCAAACATTACCGTTCCGTTTGGTAATCGTCCAGCATTTTCGACGTTCGGGTAAATATATCCAACCCCATAGTAGGCTTCACGATCGTTAACAAAAATTATGCACACGAGTAAACAATTTTTAGTGAGAGGTAAACAAATTTTATTGGATCGGTCGGATAATTTTTACGGTAATTTTCCCCGTGCGGCCAAAATACTGCACGATTATAAAACTGAACGATACTATCTACTGAATTTTTCTCTCTGTCTTGAATAACTTGAGTCGTAATTTTCGCGTTATTTAAACGGCAAATACTCTCACATTTTTTTCTTGTGTATTAACCACCGCGATACGCCATCTGCTGGAAATACATTTAAATGTTCGCATTGTGATAAAAAAAAAATAATAATAAAATAAGTGAAAATTTATGACTGTCACGGCGAACCACACTTGCATCGCGAGGTTAAAGAGAAAATATAAATGCATATGAAGGGTGGCCGGGAGGGAGGGAGGGTGCTAGCGGGAGCACAGGACGAGTGTATATAATGCAGTTGGAACCTTCGTGGTCACGACAAAGTCACCGCAATGGAGAGCAAAGGAGACTCCGCGGAAAAATGAGATACGACGGAGCAGCTGAGCGTAAAATAGTCTCCCTCTTCACCCCCCCGCCCTTTTTCACCATTTCTGTTCCTCTTCTCGCCATCCTGTGAACGCCAGCAGTACCAGCTCGCTCTATACCGTGTCCGAATGTTCCGTATACTCCCGGGCGTATATTAGCTCACGCCATTTTGTTTTTTTTTTCTTCCTCTGGAGGTGGTGTATTTTTCTTTTTATTCGCCGTCGACGTATCCCAATGTGGGCAACAGATTCCGAATGGTTTTTATTGAATGTCGAAAGCCACACTATTTTCTCACATTAATTTTACGCGAGTAATTGGCTTTCTTCATAAAATACCCGTCTATTGCAATCGAACGGCTGAGAGGTGACGGCAAGAGATCATTGTCGAAGGATCTATTACTCCAGAAAGACAACTGGAAATTTTTGGGATTCCATTGAAATAAAGAGACTATTCAGGGAAAGTCAAAAATCCATTTTAAATATTTAAAGTCTCGGTTCCGATCTGGACAACCGATTTCTCAATTTTTTTTATTGAATATCTGGCCCCGGGTATCTCCTCCAATTATTCTCCTCGAATAACTGTTGTTTTTTTTTTATAACAGACACTTCTGTTATAAGAAAATGTATTACCTCAGAAATATGATGAAATCTAGTAGAGCACATCGTGGTACAGTCAGCCAGAAATACTCCGAGGGCAAAATTCTAAAAGTGAATCGCTGGAAATTTGTGAATTCGATTGAAATGAAGAGACATCCAGGGAGCCTCAAAAGTCCACATTAAATATACAAAATCTGTATTTCAACGTGAGCAACAGATTCTACCATTTCTACTGAACATCTTCTGAAATTATTTTCATCCCCCTAATAGTTGGTTTTTCCCCCATAAAGTACTCCTCTGTTGTATTAAAACTGAAGGATCATTGGCGAAGAGATAATTGCCAAGAAACCCATTAAACCTGAGAAATAAGATAAAGCCTAGTGGAGCACATCGTCGTACAGTCAGACAGAAATATACCGAGGGTAAAATATCAAAAGTGGATCACTGGAATTTTGTGAATTCGATTTAAATGAAGAGACTATTTAGGGGGTGAGTCAAGAGTCCTACGTTCAATGTACAAAATTGATGGGATCGATAAGTCAATGAGCCCGAGATAGTCACTCATCCGAGTGTAGAAGACGAAACCCTCGGAATTAAGCAATTGGGAGAAGATGAGAAGCACTAAAACTCAATGCTTCCCGGTAAATTTTGAAGATTGTATAAGAAGATGCATGATATAAGAGAAGGAGGGGAGAGATGAAAGAGAGACAGAGGGAGAGAGAGAGCACCGTAATTTATCTCAGTGGCAGAGCGCCGTAGGGATGGTTTCCGAAAATGAGTGGATCCCAAGAACTCAACGCGGCTTCCGCCGATTCCCGCAGGGGTGGTTGTGCTCTCACAAGCACAAGGGAGAGAAGCTTTTTGAGGTAGGGAATGGCGAAGTGAGATGGAGAATTGGCGGAGTGAGGGGAGGGGAGGAACGGCTGAAGGCCGAAAGACACGCGGAGAGAGGACAGACTGTTAAGACGCAAGTGGAGCGAATAAGACAGAGAATTCGGCTTCCTCATAGGCGCGAGACGAGGAATAGGGGCAACAACGGAAATAGAGGCTCCGAAGGAGGCTTCGTCCCGCTTCGTCTTGATCAATACAGCCACGGCCTACTATAGTATAGGTAACGTTTTCGCTTGGGCTTACCCGAGCGCTCCCTCGCTCTCTCCTCCCTCCCTCCGCCCTCTCACTTTCTCTCTCTCTCTCTCTCTTGCTCTCGCTCTCGGGGTTTTCAGCCCAACCTCACCGCCTCCTCCCTTTACCCCCATGTGCCACCTTTATTTGTATCACTGTATGTGCGTCCTTGTCATCCTCTCAATTCGCCACGTCCGTCGATGTCTCTTCTTCCTCTCTCTCACTCTCTCTCCTGCGTACAACATGTACAGATCTCTCTTATTCAGTGATATCCTTGAAAGACGTGGGACATCACCATAAACGAAACCCATGGGAGCATAGACAGCAACCATTGTCCAGAGCCCTAACCCTCAACGGATTCTCCAGACAATCATGTCACCTCTTGGCTTTCATCACCAATTCGGGGAGGAAAAGAAAAAAAAAATACCACTGTCGAGTTTATATCGATTCCCCATGAATTCACGTGGCGAGAAATAAACTCGCGAAGAGAAAAGACGAGAGAACAAAAAAAAATCATCAACCGAGACAAATTTGGGGTATTGTAGCTCGCAAATCTCAGCGATTCGTTCGCGACGAGACTCCAACGGCTGTTTCAGTGACGAATGCTACGAGTGAGTCGAGAAAAGCCTTTCTCCCGCCCCCCCTCCTCCTCCTCCGTTGTACGAATGCAGCGGATTCCTAACGGAATGGGATCTACGGGGCGAGAGGGAGGGGGGAATGGGAGGCATAAGTATAGACTTCTCTCTCTTGGCCTCGTGTGGAATCCTCTTCTACATCCATCCCAGCCCCACGTTTTCAAGCCCTCGCGTGTATATCCTACACCGCCCTTTCTCCCACTGTTATTTTGTGTATCTGAAGGTAGTTATATAGGCATCTGACTGGGGAGTTTTGCTTGACGAGGCCGCACTGCGACGCGCTTTCCCAAACTTCAAGGCTGACGAATATTCACAATGTGAGGGGAGACGCGAACGATTCATGAATGAATAGAAAAAAAAAACAAAAATCCACCCCCAATGTGTTGTGTCATCTGTTAAAATTCCCCAATCTCACCCTCTCAAACTACTGGTGACCGTGGAATACCACAGGAGGGCCTCAATAAACCAAGACAGTGATTTTAGTTGTAACGTGGGTGTGCTCAGGATGTAAAAGTGGTAAAAGGAAGTGGCGGAGACGGCTGCAGTGGACGATAGAGTTCTCCGGAAACCAAGAATCACGAGAGGGGAGGGCAGGGGGGGCATAGAACGGTGTACCCCGGCGAGGGGAGGGGAGAGGTGAGGGGCTCCCGGGGGAGGTTCAGCGGAAGAGGCGAATAATTGCGACTGGCATATCCGGCAAGGGCTCGCGTGTCTCAGTCTTCCACTGATGTCTTCCTCCTTCCTCCATTCTTATTTCCACCCCTCATTCCAACACACCAGAAGCTCGCCAAACTATCCGCGTTATCCATGCTCCGTTTGGCGGCAAAAATTCACTGTTGTTGGATGGAATGTCCGTTATACAGCAATTATGGAGTTGTAGAGAAGTGGAGGCGGAGGGGAGAGAAATAACTGGCACAAGTGGAGGTTTCAACATGTTGTTGTTACTTCGTGATATCATGATCTATTTATTTCTCGTTCATTCGGCTGTTTTTTTTTACGCTGGCTTAATTAGCATTATTTCGAGGGAACAACAGTTGTATAATACGCCAGACGGAAAAGTTGTTTAATTTGCCGAATTAATCAACAGCCGCCGCGGTCTTATATCACTCTCAGCCCTCTTCCCCTCAGTCGATCAAGAAGCGATAGTCCACCGGAGTGGCCTAGCGAACCTCCCAATTCTCTCTCCCTATTCTCTCCTCTGCTCCCCTCCCTCCCTCCTGCCTCTCGCACGCCGCCGATTCTATCGTCCTTTCTCAAGAAAGCCACAAGCTTTTTATCGACTTTTATTTATTTTCCCCTCCCACTTCTGTCGTTTCAACAGAATGAGTCCTGTGTGTGTGTGTGTATATATATTGTGATTTATCGTAACTCGTATACGCGTGGCCAATGAGACTGGGGAGAACTGGGGGAGAAAAAAAAATTACGAGATTGAGTAACTGAAAAGAGATACTAATAAAAACCCTCCGGCGAAGTTGTATATTTTTACGAATGTCGAAGAGGGATTGGGTAACGAGCCCGATCGGTTTCGCCTTGCCTGCAAATACCCGTTTGGATTTCTGGGTAGGCGCCAGGGACACGTGTCACAGGGATTCGATGGTGAAGCCCTTGTTCCAAGTCTTTGCCTAGTTTTACTCGTCCCTATTCCTTCCCCTAACCCTCCAACCCCCCCTCCCCCTCCCTCCCCAAAACACCCTTACACTCGCCAACGAAAAGTCTGCACACGGAATTTCAACCATGTCCCAAACGGAAGAGAATGAGAAACTGTGGAACGAGGAGGTAGAGGCTTTACCACACTTTGTGCCAGCTCACGAATTTTTACTCCCCCCCC
>JAPYZN010000854.1:0-80094 GCA_030522865.1 Psyttalia lounsburyi
GGTACGAAATGGCAAAAAGAGGGGCTCTCTGGCGCATACGATATTCGCCGAGGGATAAATGAGCCAGAATAAACGCCGAGGGAGGCTCCCGTGAACATTGAAGAATGCCCAGAACTAAACAACGAGCGTCGAGAATACAAAAGTGATGTGTCTGGAAAGCGGCAGTGTAGTGGTAAAGTAGTGTAGAGGGAGCTGCACAAGGATGAAGAAGGCATCGGTCACTCGCTGTGAATCGGCCACCTTGCCTTCGGAAACCGGGCCCTCTAGTTTCTTCTTTTACTCTCGCTTCCATCCTCTACTCCTCCTTCACCACGTCTTCGGTGCATAACTCAACATTTCGGGCTCTCGTTAAACTGTTTCCAAGGGAGGTAACGCATAACATCTCGGGACAATCGATGTTTTTTCGATAATATATATGGGAAAATGAGCCTCTTCACACTTCCTGTCCTCCTACCCACTCATTTTTCATGAGATGTATCTTACCAAAGTATTTTATACGACCAGATTATATTTTTCCTCGGGGATATGGCCACGTTATTTATGTTTAAACTGCTGCACCCCTCTATAGAGGCCCCTCGCTCAACTAGACGCAGGTATATCCCGACCTGTTTGTGGGGATTATCGGGGAATGAGAGGAGAAAAAATTGATGATTGGATTAGAAACTGACATCTTTGAGTATTAAACTGTCAGTAAATGAACCAAGTAAAACCGACTTTTTCACTGTATATGAGCGCTGCCAAGGGAGAGGAAAATATATTTTTTTAAAACATACAACACTCAATGATTCAGGTGGAACAAAAAAATCGAGAGCAAGATAGTTCAACAAAGGTATTATTGTGAAGAATCATTGAGGAGAAAATATTGTGACAGACGAAGCAAAAACTTACGATTGGCCATGGCGAATGATTCTCGGAATGCCTCGAGAATTGAACTCGATGGAAAAATGATAGGTTTTGAGGAGAGAAGACGTGGTGGTGTATTTGCGAAAGGCAGTTGTCCCGCTTCTTCCTTGTATTTTCGCTTACCAACAAAAGATCTTCGTCATGGAGAAACATAAATTGAAGTGAGCTAGGTATAAAACAAGTTTAGCGTTTTATATCCCTCTGGGGGAGTGGGTAAGAGCCTGTAGCGCTACAATGACAACTGGAAAGGATAATTTGAACGTTTATTGATATATACTTTCAACAAATTTTGACAATAATTTATGGATTAGTAGTTCGTTGGCGAATCAAAGAAGACTGACTTGACTGAATTATTCACATTTCGAAGGGTGAAAAAGATAATGCTATTAGCCCACACTCAGCAGACTACTACAGCAGTCACACTTCCAGATAATTCGAGGTAAAAATGGCAAAGACATATAGTAAAGATTTCCAACGATCGATAAACCATTCTCCGGACGTCAATTGGTTTTAATGTGTCGCTGGTCTAAGTATACAGCGGTGAATCTCTCTGAGAGGGCGTTCCACGTGAATGTTAAGGCAATGGACTGTTAATGCCAGCAGATCCGCGAATAGCGAAGAAATGCCCAGAGACACGCCGAGTAATTGAATCTTCCTCGCAGATTATGCTGGCCGCATAGTTGCAACTGATGAGCCCTTTTCTCATGGAACGGCAATGCTTGCCAGTGAATTTTCCTCACAAATACAATATAGCGAGGAGAAACCGCGTGCAGAGCGTGACACGACGGCCAAGTCGATGACGGTGTGGCGCACAGTTTCAACCCCTTAATTAACGGCCTGGAAGTGACTTGGTGACAGAGAACTCTGTGAAGGGGTTGGTGCATGACAAAGATAAGATGGGGTTGTGTAAAAGTTTGCGTGCACCACGCAGAGGCCTCATCTCCCTACCCTCTTCATTCTCTTTGCTGTGCCGAATTTATTTTGGCTTTTGCTATTTAAATATTTATTCTGCTGCATTTTTAATTCACCCATTTGTCACCTGGCGAGGGTGGTGCTCTCTCCATTTTCAATATTTGGACAGCCGCGCGCAATCCTTTCGCCAAGAATTATCACTTGATTTTTCATTTCACTGTCTGAAGAATTAGTATTCCGTCTCCAAAGTTATTCATTAGTACTGGAGAATCGTATCAGGTGTGCCAGTAGAGGGACTCTGTCTCATTGAATTATTTTATTATATTCTGAGACTGACTTTTACACCGCGAGGCAATTAAAACTTCAGTAATTGCCATGACTAATTACATAATTACAGCTTTAACAGAAAGCAGAGAGTTATATGTCTGACATTGCGATCCCTCGAAGGAGTGAATAATTTTCATTGCCATTCTCCCGTGTTATTTTCAAGAACGAATGGACGAGCCATACACACATGATTTACACTGTATCATAGTGGATTTAGGAACATTTTAAACAAGTGTGAATCATCGCTAACTGAACAGGTGACGATAAAACAAGGGGGCTATTATTATAACACTGTGGAGAGGGAGAGAGGGAGAGGAAATCCATGCAGTCAACGACTCGTTCGAGAGTCGTCCAGTCTAAACTGTGCGGCAATAGAGTGGGATGTGCAGAGTGTTAGCGGGCGGGCAGCCTTTTCGTATGATGTAGTTCGCGGTTCTCACAACAGTCATCTCTTTGATATGTTCCACGGACCAACGGCTTCGCGCTTCGTTTTTCACATGACACAACCATCCTTCGTGAGGATAATGTACACCGAACAAGCACGGCTTCTCATATGCAGAGATATAGATACCTGTTTGGATTGGGGGGGGAAAAACTCTCCTCTCCTTCCTCTCCTATTTGTCTACTCTGCTTTTTCATATTTTTTCACTCACCTCCACTATACACATGTTCGCCTTTATTTTATTTTCATCCTGTCGAGGTGTTAATGCGGTTTAATATTCACTCATTGTTTTCTGCTCGTTGTGTGACTGTGTGTGCGAGCAATTTTATTTCCATTCATTAATTTATTCATTTCGCTTAAATATGTCTACTTGAAATATGATGAATAAACTGAACGTTTAATCGCATTTATTCACTGGTGAAAATTTAGGCGGAGCCATGTATCAATTTATTTTCACATCAGCGATTTGAGATAAATTAATACCACGGTATATACTACAGACAAAATTATTTGCCAAATTAATGGCGAAATTATTTCTCAAGAATATTGACACTTGACTCGGGCATGTGTAATGGATATGTCTTATAATTGGATCCGTTGGAATTAATCGCCAGTCGCTTTGAAGAACTGTATTATGAGACACTCCTTTATATACTGGCCATTCCATTGATTATTGGAGGCACAATCGCTGCCATTCTTCCCGTGTGTGAAAGACTGTCCATGTTCATTCAAGGGTGCACACCTGTCGTGATTTCTCAATTGCCAACCCCTCTTTTCTCCACTGGAAAACCAGCTTGTTTCTCCCTCATTGAGATATTAAGCCAAGTACATCCAAATACTTGGTGTATTATGTTTAATTCATCTGGAGGTGTGAAATGATAGTACATTAGCGTATTGCACTAATACTTCATAGCAATTAAATACTTCCATATGCTCTATTAGTTGAATAGTGAAATTAATGTCCTGGCCTCCACACAAGGTGATACAACGGAAGGACAAAATTTTCAATCAATGAGTTACGAAATTATGCCATTAATCGAAATAGGTAGGAATAATCGTTGGAAAAGTATGGAATAATTATATATTTTATGCACGGCATTCGTGATATGGATATGATCCCCGTGTTCTGAGACTCTTGTCTGAACTTTACGATTGCGCGCGCGGGAAGCCGAGTGTGGTATATAACGAGCGGCTTTATCGGTCACCGCCACCACGTTAATTCCTGCCGCACGACGTTGACGTGGTGTGTGCGGTGTAGAATGGCGCGCGGTTGCTCGAATCACTTCTCGGTCCGAACCGAGCAGAAGTGCTTCAACATGTACACATAGCCACATATATGCGTTTGCGTCAGGAACACAGAATCCAATTTTTGCCGCTTTCGCTCCTTTAACGGCATCTGGGTCTGTGCAATTTGTAGACTCGTGGACAACTTAAAACTCCATTTTCCCCCCCCCCCCTATAAAAAATCCGGTTATTGTCTCTCTTAAGGAGCACTACAGTTTTATCAATGACATCGCGCACGACTGGCTGTCATTTAAATCGCCACACACCGGAGATCATGCCTGCTGTATGGGGGACATTCCGAATATTGCGCTATCAATCTTGACGAGCGACGTATCCGGCAGACTCGGATACATCGTCTGCAATTCAGTTTGCTAAATTTTAATTATCCTTATCTCGAAAGAATTCAATTAGATTACTCGTGAATCGTTTCTCTCCCATATCAAGTGGGGCGAGAAACGTAAAAAGGCGATAATGAGCGGAGAATAGTCGCAACGTTTGTCTGTGTTTAAGCCATGAGTGATCAACATTCGTATTACCAGTTCATGCTAATCAATGAAAAGTGTGAATGAGGAAAAAGTAAGAAATTCTTCATTACTTGAGTGGAAAATTCAGCAGCAGGCTGACCACTTGATTGGAGTTCACCGACCCAGACGACAATTTAAAAGGGACCAGGTCCATCTGGAGACCTCGACGTCTATACCTTTCGACCCCTAGTCTATGGACTAATACTTGGGTTAGTTGGACGCAATAGGATGCGCGGCGTTGCCATGCCTCGCACACGCAGAACCAAATATTTCACGCTAACCATCAGTGAAACACGCCTCGTTCTTCGCGTTTACTAGCCGGCTTAAAAACATTGGCGCCTCTACCGTTTATTTGCATCCTTGTGCCCTCGGCTCGCTTCCTCTCCTCTCATCTCCTCATTCCTCTTCTTCTTCGTCTTCTTCCTCCTCCATTAGAACGATAATAGTGCAGCCGTTCTATCTTTCCCTTTTTCAGTTTGCTTTTATGGGCTTCACAAAATTAATTCGATTCAAGTAACTGCACATATGAAGACTTTTACGCGATACATTGGAATTTCAAATTTATTTGCAATAACAAATGCCTCCCTGCTTGTGCTCTCTTGACTTTCTGCTTTGTTCAAACGCTCTAATCTTCTCCTTACTCTCCTCCGCACCCAAAAATCCCGCAATGTTGATTTGTTATCGAGTTATGATGACTCCACTTATCACTCATTTATTAACTTGTCTCGTATGAGAACACTGAGCTTTAACGGTCCTTAATTTCAGCAATAAAAGAGATTATGTCAAGGGACGAGACATGAACATAATCATAATCATACCTAATTGCTTTTTATGCCTCCGATAATCCAATCTCAAGGAAATTTCTAAACACCATAAACAAGTTGAAAAACTCGTTACCTCGAATTATGATCGATCGTTGCTCGAGAATGTATGGACCGGATGCTGCCAATGATGCGTTTGCTTCATGCTTTCACTGCATGTTCTCCCGAGAAGCCCAGACAGAAAAGAACAGGAGCAAAATGGAAAAAAGGAAAAGATTGTAATTCGCGCATTCTCCTCGTAACTCTGGGGCTGCTTGCTCATCGACTAACGCTTTACGGAAAAAAACTCCCCAGAGAGCTCGACGGAGGAACAAGTGAGAGAATGCTAATGTCTCGATTAATATATTCTCGATTTGGAAATTTTATAGTTGGGAATTTCTGAGGAGATTTTTGCTCTCCAGGGGTAATCGCCTGATGATGTAAAATGAGCAGTAAATTCTTCTCGGCGATGCCTCATACATAACTCATACAGTCGGAAGGTAATCCTAATCCGAGCCTCTTGTCATATCACTCCTTCCTTCGGTATAAAAGTCCCCCTATTGTGTCTCATCTCCATGACTCATCATTCGTGCGGTCTCTCATGTGGGGCGTATTTAAAGGTAATCAGGAAAGGAATTGCGGACGAATTTTCATTAATACGTCGCAACGCATTTGTCGTTACTATCATTTTATTATTATTTCCATGTATCGCTACTAAAATGCTGTGAAAATTAATTCCAAGTGAGAACTGTACGAAGCATGGACTGCCTGAAATGTTAATTGGCGTAGGGGATTAGTCAAGTCAGACATCCGGTTCAGCTCCAGACGTTTTTTTTTTTTCTTGTAATTCATCCCAAATACTAAATGCGTGTTAACAGACACGTGAAGCGAGTTGAATAGCAACAGTAAAACTGAATGTCAGCAAACAATTCATTGATAGTTGACATTCGAGAGAATGCATTACGGAAATAAAAGATCTCGAAGAATTGTCTTATTCAGCAAGATGCCATGCCCTATCGATATCATGTATTGGTCGACCCGTGCAAAAAAAAAAATAAAAAGAACCCGAGGAAAAAAAGGGATGAACCACGAAGTGAGTGCGAAAGACAGCGGTCGGGGGGGCGGCGGAGGAGGAGGAGGCGGAAAAAGGGGGAGAAGAGAGCCGATGGTGGGTAGTGCGGATGAGACGAGAGTGTCGCGCATTTAGATAATGCGTGCGCTCTTCGCTCGCACTCAACTCGACCGTCACACTCGGGACCGTAAAAGCCCGAGGCATGCAAAAAGAGCATCCTTTTATCCTCTTGTAACTTTGGTAGCTCAGTACTGCGTGTGATATGATGCGTCCGATGTGTCTGCCTTGGCGCACTTTCCTCCAACATTATATGGTAAAGATCGTAATATGTAAAGCCCTCAGCGACTGGGGCCCATTAATACTGCCTCTATGATAGCTTGATAATGGCCCAAATCCATATTACCGAGGACATAAAGAATTCCTCCTTGTAAACTCACTCAAGTCATAAGTCGGGTGATAAATCTGTTCACTTTTCTTTGATAAAAAAATTATTGATTATGTCAGTGTTAGTGGTAAATTGTCTCGAGGCATGAAGAATGTTCGATGACCTCAGCCAAATGCTTTTCACGTGAATAACGTTTATGTGTGGTTGAATCGGGTGAAAGCAGTCCTACCCATTGGATCTTTCTCGGAATCTACCCGGGAAAAAGAGAATCATTCGATTTCTCATTTGCATGAAAAAGAAACGATCCAAGGCTACACATTTCTTGAGCCGAAACAAATGTAAAAAATACAACAGTTGATAAAAAAAGAGAAAAAAATCGCGAGGTGGAATACACAGCAAGGCCAGGGAGAAGAAGAAACACTGCACATTTTTATATAGGGAGCACAGTCGATAAAGCAGACACACAAATGCTCAACAGTAACTACGGAGGGATATACGAGTACTCGGGCTATGTGCGGATCTTTATGGTCCACGCACTTTTCCACAAGAACGTCAACATATTGTAGAATGCGTACATTATACTCTCGATTATACTCGTTACAATGCCATTACAACCCGATTCGCGTACCTTTATGATCTTTTATTTGCCTCCATTAAATTTCTTTAATTTTCTTGCTTCGTCTTTCATGGCTTCGTGAAAGTATCCTCCGGTTTTTTAATGCCAATACCTCTTCTCCCCATTACAACTTTCGGCGGTTCCCAGTGAAAAATCAACGGCTCCGAGATGTAACTGTAGTCCTATGTACACTCACATAATTCTATGAATTCTGATGAGGTATGAAAAAAGGCATTTCGGTTGGGTTTCAAATCACAAAAACATTCTTGTATTACTGTCCTCGCGTAGGTTATCTCGTCGGGCACGCTTTCACGTAATTGCATTTTACACGCCACGCCCCGTGTGCGCTGCCTCGCCTCAATGCTAATATCTTGGGTTTGGTTGACTCTAGCGACAATTGCAAATGCAATTGTTCGTCCTGCTCTGTAGAAGAAAAAAAAAGAAAAAAAAAATCTCAACCACTCGAATCGACATACTTCTCAGTCGTTTTTATTCATTTTCTTCCAAGTTATTTAGTCTGCGCAGGCTTCTTTTTGTACATTCCCATTGCGTAATTGGACGAGCATGGAGTTGAGGTGTCTCGTTTCCATGTGATGCGTTGAAACGAGAGGGCCCTCTCGAATGTTGAATCACTATTATTTGGTACACGAACCGATTCGTGGATGCTATGGATGAAAGAAGTGAAGAAAGGGTCCCGTTAGCGGAGAGGGTCAAAACTCGATTCCCCGTCTTTCGGTCCAGTCAGTTTTACTCCCCCGTGACCGCGCACTTCCCACCTTTTTCTCCCTCTCTCCTCCCCCAATACTTTCTCGTCTCTCGTTCAAAGGCGAAGGCCAAGGGACTCTGAGGCGTTCAGGTATAAGATAACCCAGCACACCATCCCTCCCCCCCTCCCCCTCACTATTCTATTTGACCTCTGTCCACTTTTTTACCCTCACAAAACAAAATGAAAACAACCAGCACAAAGAAATGAATCGGGATATTATTTATAACGACTCTGGCGCTTTCTCACTGCACCTCGGTCATTTCGTTTATTTATTTCGTGTAAATAATTGGAATTAACGTTGTAAAGTAGGTGTGCAAGGTACCACAAAACCTGTAACATATTGAATTTCACGTGAATGATGGGATATCCGATAAAGAGAAGATGCGAAATTTCACATACTCCTCTCCTCCGGTGAGATTTATTCCCATGTTTGCACAATTCACGAATAAATATTCGTCGACTCGTTAAATAATGACCAACAGTCTATCCAAGACTTCAATCTTGATAGAAAAAAAAAACAATACCCGACGTGGTGCCCATTTGATTTCTCTTTCTAGTATTCCCATTTTTCCTATTTTTCATCCGTTTTGTTTCTCTCTCTTCTCCGGTGACAATCGTCTAGCTTACCCACCAGTGTTTTACTCTCTCCTTGTTTTTTATTTTCTCTATTCAACAACGGGGAGTTTGCTAACGCGAGCTTGGACACAACCCTTACCATTATACGCCATTGCCGTCTACCATGATTCCACCCCCTGGCACTCGGCTCTGGCCATTGAGAAAAGAAGTCGAGCTCTCTCCACCACTCGAGAAAAGGGGATGCATAGACTCCAGAGTTCTCTTGGATTTCCCAGGGGGAGAACTACAGCGAATACTCTGACAATCGATTGGCCAATTATATCCCGCCAACTCGAGCCCGTTTCAGATACTTGTCATTGAAAAATGGTGACTGGGGAATAACCTGAAAATGCTACTCAAGTGGACCATTTCTCGTCATTAATATTAGGCCTTTAATCACCAAATCAGCCCCGACCTTGCTCTCAATTTGTAGCACCAAGTTCTGCTCATCACGCGTGGGAAATACGTCACGCGATCGTACAAATTGTTGTACCGTCTTATTTGTTTAGCGACGAGGCGTGACAATTGTTGAAAAAGTCACGGTTGCTCACGAACAGGATATAGAAGATAAATTCGGCTAATTGGCGCCATTGATCGCCTATTGCGGAGAGATTATTGTACTAAAATCCTTTGTATAGAAATTCTTTAAAAATTTCCTATCTAGATCGTTTTACTCTATTGTGCTCTCCTTCAATTTTTACTGTGCTACATAGCAATTTTTCGTTAACTCATTCTGATTGGTTAACGATGAGCGCCGAATATATCCGATTATTGCCGAAGTTTGACTCAGCCATAGGACCTGTGGCGTCAGCCATTTAGCTTTCATCTCCTGATCGCTCATTTGCAACTATTTGGATTTCGAAAGCAATCGTGTGTGTATTTTTCAGTGGTATTTTACAAGTGATCTAACTGTTTTACAAGAAATCTCATTGCTTGATTTATACTTTATTTTTAAAGTATTGAGTAAAAAAAATTAGCAGTTGTGCTCCAATTCCACTCGCATTTCTATCAAAGTCCAAAATTCCTAATATTCCTACGAATCCCAATATTTCTAATACTAGTCATAATATCCACAATTTTCATAATATTGATTATTTTTTTCTCAATGATTTTCAATTTTGGCATGGTCGATAAAGAAGTTTTCCGAAGCCGATAAAGAAATTTTACTAGGCGGCATAGTAATTTTTATTGGCCTGCAGTTAGCACCGCGATTGTAAGGCAGCACAGTAATTTTTATCGGAATCACACTATGAAAATTCCCAGATTATTCTCTCCGTGTACATTCCACGACACTCATTGAAATGCAAATTTATAATATTCATAATCATTATCTCAATGCGAATGTGGTTATATGGAGCAAAAGGTCGCCTCGATGACAAATTAACAAAGACGGTGATTTTTTTTCCTCCGAGTTTGCTAACATGGAGATGATAGAAGTTAATATCACCAGGGGTTTATATTTTGCAATACGGCAACATTGTGTACAGAGGGAAAGACAAGGCGAGGAAGCCGGTGGAAACGGGATGAAGCGAATTTGCGAAGGAAAAGGACAAGAGACCGGGAGCATTTGTAGTGGGTGTTGAGCGGTGCTGACGACGCTGCCGTCCTTGTTACCAACGGCGAGACATGATCTATCAGGCTTGTCCAACAAACAGTGACGGCATATGTTATATTTTAAATATCTCATGGTATATTAGCGCCTGCCCCGGGAATTGTGCGAGAGAAATACGAGTAGGGATGGGGAGCGGTCTAGGAGCGGTGTATTGGCTCGTTTGGATGTGGACAAATGGATGTACTGTACGGCTACGGCTCATCGAAAATTCAAGTTGGCTTGGATGGCTGGATGGGGATCCAGAGAAATCTCAGCACGGCCCTGTGCGTCTGCCTGCCGACGGCCCCTCTTTGGACGTACAGCCACGCGGACCCGCGCGCCGGTCCCCACCGGACGTGCCGCTCCGTTCAGTGGTACTCAACCAAATAAACTCCCCTGTTTTTCTTTCCTTTCACGTTCGCGTCGCCCATACATTGCCGCAAGGCAAAACCATCTCAGGCGCGCATATACAGCAGCCGGTCGTGCGTTGTCACGTGCCACCAACTCGTTAACTACCCTAACGACCTAGGATTCAGACGCGACCACCGGTGGTTTCTTCATCGATAATTGGACAATAAGAATTCGTTTCTGATAATTTATGGTATCTGTGCACAATTCTCTATGCGTAATTTTTCCCCCACTTGGAACAACTACGCGGTTCATCATTCTATGCAGCATATGGAATTAAAGAGTGGGATGAAAAGCTTAGGAGAAAGAAGAAAAGAAAAACAAGAAAATATGGGGAGTATTGCTTTGGGGTCAACTTACTCGAGTCACGTTGATCGTTCTCAGTGTAGAATTCATTCTAATTGACAAACATGAGTATTCCGATTCACGGAATGGTAACGTGACGTCAATACAAAATAACACTGAAAATCCCCTTGAGTACCTGTAAATTCGAAGAAGGTGAAGTCTAAAGAGCATTTTATGTTAGAATATTTACCCAATTCTCCACAGTCACCTCAATTTAGCAGTTCCGTGTATGATTGATATCGCGTACATGCTTCTCTTTCATATACCTTCAAAGTGTGTCTTGTAAATACTAAGTATACAAATAACACTATCTCGTAGGATCAAAGACGCCGGCATTTGCGACGCTTTTATATTTTTAATTTATGAACAATGATACAATCCCCCATTGCCTACCTACTTACGTTTTCTCACGTGTTATCAGCGACACTAGGTAGTTTTATTCCACCACCGAAAACCCGCTCGTGATCACCGCGTCTTTCTGTCCTCGACAGACGACTCTCCGAGAAAATACTATCGATACATGCTTGCCAAAGTTAACTGTCGTTTTTCACTGTTTCTCTCTTTGTACAAGTCAAAAAAATCACACTTCTACGCCAATGGAGGCTAACGCATGGCAGGATTCCCTCCGGGAACCGGCTTTTTCGGTGAATTTTATTATATCAGGTAATGGGGTCTTTTACTCTCCTCGTCACATCGTATACCTTGCTCTTCGCTAAAGAGCCTCGCTCTTCGTGCAGACGAGGTATTATAATGACTGTGATAAAATATGATACACACTCCGCATTCCCTTTCATCAAAATTTTCTTATTTCATCTTTCTACCTGTCTCCTTCATCTTCTTCTTCTCCTCCTCCTCCTCCTCCTCCTCCTCCTCCAAACAACGAACATGATTGGAAAGACAAATGTCAATAATTTATTTTTTCTATTTTTGTGTTTCAGGTGAGTAGCCTCTTAATGCTGTTGAAGAATTCTAGGAAATGGCAATCATTGAAAATTTCATACGAATTCTTATTTGTCATGGACCATTGGGAATTCATCTAACAGGGAAGTTTTTTTTTATTTCTCGTTTTTTTCTCCTTTTTTTGCGTTTTCAAAGCCATTAATGAACAATTGATGTATAAGCCTAGAGGGAATTAGTGGTTACTGGGGTAAAGGGGCCATGTATTCGAATCGAGACGAAAGAAAGAGTAGAATCTGGTTTAGAGGTATCGCGTTCAGTGTTCACCCTACTCCCATACTCGACTGCCCACTCAGGCAAACCGGTGTGCGCCTAAACGGCGCAAATATTACAACACTTGCTCACCAACAATAGAGGGCCCTCGGGGTGGGGTGAGTTTTAAAGCCATAAGCAGAAATAATAACGCGTATAATGCGTTTGTGAGTCTGTTGCGATAGTGCAGTGTATTAAATAAATATGACACGCGTATAATATGACTGTTAGAAGAGGCGCGGTCGACCCCATTTGCACCCCATCAATCGCATGTGGTTGTCTATACCCCCTGGCTTTGGCAGCCCCTTCCATCCCCGGCACTAGCCACAATTCGACCGCTATCCATTCAACGTTCACACCACGGGTAATATACAAAACCCCAGTGGATTGAGCTCTTCGCCTCTGCGATATTGATTCCAATGCACTGTCAGACTCTTTATTTGTTGAATATCCCTAATTTATTACATTTTGCCGAATTACTTTTCCTAAAACGCAATTATCAAATTCGTTTTCATGCTCTCATTTCTTTTTACTACTAGACTACTCGAGATATTATTAATGCAATTCACCGTATTGAATTGTTGCAAAGAGAGACTTGAGGTTAATGAGTTTGAGGCATTTCGCGTATTTAATCGTGAATCTTGAAAATTGTTGCAACAAACGTAAGGCTCAAGCATAATCAGATTAAAATAAAATTTTATCATCAACCTAGTTAATTTCGTGACCGGCAAAAAAGAAACAGCTGTACTAAATTGCTGCACCTGTCAATTTCTTCCCCTACTCTGATAAGTGCACAGTACTGCACAGTACCGCTCTTTTCGTGAAAAGAAAAAAAATATAAGCCATTATTTTAATCAGCAAGTGTAACGAAAAAAAATTAAAAAACGAAAAACCCAAACAAGGGGTGGGAAATGGGTGAAATATTTGTCTAGCCGCAAGTGATCTCACCATTTAACAGGTACGGCTGCCTACATACAGTACTTTCAGATCTCTGAATGGGCCACTGACCATTAATAAGAGGGGGGACCCCTTGAATATGAGTATAATATCGCTTCCCCGCGCCACTTACAAAATGATTTATCAATTGAGCGAGTAATCCTAGGGTACGTGTGTCGAAATATTATAACATCCTTCCCTCATACGGGTTCACCCTAGCATTATACCTTCTATGAGCACCCCACTCATCTGTACGTCATTTTTACTCGCACTCCCTTCGCATATTCTTGCATTAACATCACAATGCTAGCCTAATTGCGGACTAATCGTCACCAGCGGTGAAACTTGATGCGTACAATCATGCGTAGGTACAACCTTGTCCACTGAAAATGACGGATTAGCGGTGAATACATACCCACCATAAATATTCAATGCATTCCGGGATCAAACAATCATACATCATTGCAATTGTATTAATATGTGAGAGATGGCTAAAATTATTGGTTGCACTACTAAAATTAAATATTCAGAAACTATTATGGATTATTAAAGTAGTGAAAAATTATTTGAAAGTTGAAAAATATTAAAAAATTCGCTCAATTGAATTTAGTAACGTTTCAGTGGATTTTTACCATTTCCATTAGATTTGCCGATATCTCTTCCTCGAAAATTCAATATTAGTGCTAATTCGCCAAAAAATTATTTTTCAATAAGCCGGTGAGTTTATTAGAATTCTGATTGTCACTTCTATTGCATAAATATCCCATTCGTAAACTTTGTAGCAATCATGGCATTAGCAGAAAATGAGTTGGAGAGAATAAAACCATCTTACACGGCGACCGGTCGCCGCGTGTTTTTACCCCTAAAACAGATTTCTTTGTCGACACGATTCACATCGCAAATGGCATCCCGTATACCTTGAATAAAAGACGAGTAGGGGAGTCTATGTCTCTATCACTCACCCGTTTTTCTCCGCAATCGTCAATAGAATATGATTGTCGGAAAAGTTTCAATCTTTTTACCACTTTATATCTGAAAAATATACAACGTCGTGTCGGTGTCTTTGCAGTGGAAAAGACAATGAATAGGTTGTCTTAAAAGTGTTTTTCGAGACAAAAATTCAGGACAAATTAGCGTTCCGTTGACGGTACCGCTTCAGTACAATTTGTTCACTGCTTACTAAAAGTTATCAAGGGGTACGATAAAAATTATCCAACATCCAAGCGATGGTAAAACCCAAAAATTCATATTGCACAATTGAAAAAAAATCACAGTGGTTGAGCCGAAAAGCGTTCACGCGGGAAGGTCTCATGGGTAGGTGAGATAGTGTCTAGAATATTGAGACCAACTCTCCACCCTCCTTTCGGAATTACCCTTCTGCCATCTCTCTCCCTCCCTCGACGTGTTTATATATAGAAAGCAGAAGATCAAAGAGCGAGCCTACGCTCAGCTTAGCATCGGAACACGGTCTCCTTCACTAGCTTGCCATGTTTCTGTTTCACACGTTTGTATATATTGCACGCGTGCAAACGTGTCCCATCATCGTCACCATTCGCGACAGTGAGCGGAGGCGGAGGGCTCTGGGGTCGTGGGGCTACGAATATCTATCCACATTGAAGAAGAAGAGAGAAAAGAAAATCGCGTGAGGCTTTGCACTAAAATATTTTGCGAGATATAATTTTTTGGTGAAAGCCTTGGAATATTATAGCGGCACATGTACTGACAGCTAGTCTTCTCAATCTTACCGTTTTAATTGATTTTGAATTAAGGGATTATACAAAACGCCATAAAAATTTAAACCACTAGTTCTTCTGACGTAAGAAAATTCAAAAGATTTGCTTAAAATTCCCCATGAGTTATATCCACATGCTCTTCCTCGCCATAAAAAGTCCGAGTGCAACGACGTGCTAATTATATGATTTTATATAACGAGATGCGGGTCCCGTGGAGGAAGAACGGAGTGGAGAGAAGATTTCGTGGGCGAGCGTGTATTGCAGGACTCCCGTATTCGTAGAGGTCCTCCCCACCCCACGCCTTGATCCTCCAACCTTCTTCCATCTCTCCCTTCTCGCCCTTCTCGCCTTTCTCAATCTAACGTTTAGGAGCTTCCTCCACCACGAGAAATCATAGACTCGGTGGGCCAAGGAGTTGCTCATCGGTCACTTGGTCTCGTAAGGTTATAATTTATAGCGGAAGCCACAGAACACACAATTGGGTCCCCCTTCGGCATAAAAGCCCCTATACCGCTGCGGTAGATCGCCCATGTCAACTGGTCAATCTCTCGAGATCTCTTCTCCTCACATATTTACATCCATCCGTAATCATTCTGGTCTGCCTACATTTCTCATTCTTCCCTGACGAGTTAATCACGCCAAGTGTTTAATAAATTATGGGATAAATTTTTTGCTTCATCCACCTCAGAAATATTTACTTTCTTATTAATATAGTAGGATGTGCATATGATGCGCATCAACATCGAAATATCCTTTCACCACTTGAGTAAATCCTGAACAAACATCGTTTCATAAATCCCCTCTCGAACATGCCAACTGATCCACGATTCTGACCAACTTCGTATGTGTGTTGACTGTATCCGCACCGCACTCCCTCCACGTTACATCCCTCTATTAATATCATAATATAAACATAATCGAGTAGGTTTGACGAGGCTTGACTGGTCGGCGAGGGATATGTAGCCATTCCTAAAGGGTTCGGTGATGATCGGTTTGAAAAAAAAAAAGTAGGGCGGGTGGCCAGGGAAAAAGTGAGGGAGGGAGTGAGAGACAGAGAAGGACAGGGATTATAAGGGGCTATGCGGTGCACTTGGGCATCGAGGACCCCATTGGTATATAGGGAGCAAGTGGCGCGTGATGAGTGGGGTGTGTTACATGCACATTATCGCCGAGGGGCTTTCCTTTCTCTACTTTGGATTCCCCCTGTATATACTTGCGATTTTCATTATACATATTGCAATGTGCAGGACCGGGGGGGGAGACGGTCCAAAGCACCGAGATCTCTATCTTCGCTGAGGTCCTTGTAATATCAAAGATATTTATCTGTAAAACAAATTGATTACGTCTCGCTGAAAATTCAAGGAAAATTATAAATTTACCGAGCCTAATCGCGAGATATTTGAGGAAAAATTCCAGTCTCAAATCTGGAGATAAATTGCACAATGACTATCAAGATGGTATTTTTCATAATTCCCCTGTTATAATGTCACTTGATTTGACAATTCAGCAGCAAAAGCCGCAGTGAATAATAATTAAATTTTTTTCTCATCAATAACATCATGGTCTTTTGGAGATGCAACCCGTTAGACACATCATGAAAATATTGACAGACAGTGGTGTAGACTGCCATGGGAATATCCAATATGAGCGATCAAAATAAGTTACTAGCCCAAGAAGCGTGAAGGCAAACTGCCCTCACGCTTCTTGAGAAGAATCTTGAGTTCGGTACAGCCAAGATCTCTCGTGAGCATTATTATCGTTGAACCTTCATTTTCGTTACAATCGACTGAACACACGGGTCACGCCCGGGACGATTACCGATCTCACGAGAGGGGCGAAACATCACTGGTACTCGGGTCAAGCTTTAATTTCTTTTTCTCCAGCCACTTTGTTATTTTTTCCATTTCGTTTGTGTTTGCGGTAATGTTGAACGCAAAACATCGTACAAGGTAAAAAAAGTGATAAAAAAAGCGGGGCAGGGGAGGGGAAAGGAAGAGAATATTTACGAAAGGAGAACCTCTGGCCACCCTTATTAAGATTCCAGCTGTGGAATTCTACCTGCCCCGAGTCTGCTACTGGTCTTAAGTAAATAAAATACGAGAGCGACAGCGATGCTGCTGCCCCCTCTCCTCTTTACCCCACAATTCGCCTCCATGTTGTTGTAGGGACCCTCTCTGTTATCTCATCGGTCTCTGCAGAAGATCACGGATTGTCAAGTTTATAAGTATTTTCTTTTTATAATATATATTTTCCACTTGTATTGAGTTTGTCTCCCTTTTTACTAATATCTTTCGATGTACAGAGATAAATCACATTTTCATGAACTAGAAAGAAGGTTTTCGCGAAAATTTGACTATTCGCCTCAGCTCGTAAGACACTTACCCAAGACTGAGCAATAGTAAACCGTGACTTGAAAGGTTTTATTTACAACCGTTACTCGAAAGTATCAGTTTGCATTTAATTTAGAAGACTCACCAGTGATGTTTTCGTTTAAACTACAATCTCTACTTATATTCATTGAAACCCCCCAACGAGAAAAAAAAATGATTTTTGATACAATTTCTCTGGAAATCACGGATTTTCTCACTTCTCACATCTTTTTTTCATCATCTTCTTCGTAATGTTTGTGCGATTGTTCCATTTGGCGTTTCTCTTGATTTGAGTCTCCGGGCGCCGACACAATGCCAGAGGAAGAGTGAAAGAACACTAGGGGATCGCGACGAAGCCGACACCCGGCGTAGTGATGACGATATGCCGATGGCTCTAACACTGCTCGTAATATGGGAGTCATATCACAATCTGTACTAGAGCCAAGTCCGCGTTTAAAAATAAAAAAAAAAAGGCAGGAGGGAGGAAGAAACGAGACGGGAGGGATAAAGAGAAGACTTCCGGGCATAATCCCGAGAGTATAGCGAGTGCACGAGCGAACGAACAGTAGAACAAATCAAGCCCGTGCGACAACCGGCTAGAACCCGTGCGCTTCATTGTTCTAGGCCCGCGAGGCCTTCGCGATTGGCGAACGAAGATGATGCGACTAGCCCGCGGCCAACTGAACACTGAATTGTGCACCAGAGCCTACATAGTGTGTGTCGCTCATCGCCACAGGCTTGTTTTAACACCGAGTGAAAATGGGAGAAAGCGAGAGCGAGGAGAGAGAGATAGAGAGAAAAAAAGGAGAAAAATGAAAGGAATCACTGTCGAGACATATTTGTTAAAGAGTTGAAGGCTCTTGTTTGTTGCACACAATAGAGGAGTCGCTCAGCTGTTGAATTATAATACCAATTTTGTTATTACTTTCCTGCAACTTTCGCCGAAATTCACCAGTCGAATTGAATCAATGGCTTTTTTTTTGAGTTGCAAATTTGATTCAAATATCGGCAAAAACCTACCTTGTACCACTTCAGAATTTACTTAGGCCTTTCTGGGTTTTTTCGATTTTTAAGCACGTTATCCTCGTCTTTCAGCATTTTTAAAGGTTGAGGGAGTTCTAGGAGTTTCTACTTTCGTTTTTGGGCCCTTCTGGCATCACTTCCAGGATATTTTAAGCCGTTTTGCGGCACAAAACTACCGATATCTTGAAAACTATCAGGTGTAGGTCTAAAATTCGAACGGATTTAGAACGCTGAGGAAATTTCCGATTGATATAGTGTCCTGGCAAGTTTCCAAAATGATTTTTTTGTTTGTTCTATAAAAAAAACCGATGAAATATAAAATAAAGAAACAAATCTGAATGAACATCCGAGAAATGTGCATACGCGCGTCCAATTCTAGTCAAACAACATAAAAATTTAGTCCATAAAAATTCAACATCTGACTGGTGATAAAAGCCATTTGGAAAATGAATAGACCACAGTGAGATTTTTTTATGGCGATTCTTGGCCTCCCATTATCTTCTTGTCCTTCTAGTCCTAGGGAATAAAAAGGAAATGATTCGGAGCAACATGTTCAGGTTATATTTGAAAAAGTACGTCTTGATAGTGAGAAAGCTGAAGGAATAGGCCGTAAAGACAGAGTGTGCGCAGTCGCTTAGATGAGCTCGAATGAGGATTCGGAGAACTCTACGTTTTAGTTGGGGGAGTCAAATGGTAAGGGGCAACGGGGGGGCATCTCCGGAGAGGCCCTGCTGTCCCACGGCCGTGGTGGTGGTGGTGGTGGTGGTGGTTCATCGTAAGATCTCGCCACATGGGGCCGAGCTCACTCTGGCGTTCACTTCGAGGTCCCTGGAAAATCGAAAGCGCAGGACGTGAGTCGCCAAACAATAGAATAGCGATTGCAGATTTTTTTCTGTTCCTTTGGCATTCGTGAGGCTCCCAAAGTAGTTTCTTTTCAAATCTGAGGAAATTAAAGAAATAAAATCCAGTTCTCTCATTAAAGTGACAGTTTTTAACGCTCCACTGAGCAAACAATAATTACTGATAATTAATTTAGATGTGCGAGTGATGGTCATTTGTTAATGGCCGGAATTATATTTGTTCCACAAGCTCGCGCCTCTTGTTAGCAGCAGCATAAATCTATCCAGCGTCCAGGACAAGGTCTTTCCTCTCCGGTTTCTTTCTTCTTCGGTCGATTGCATTCGGTCCAAAGAATGACCGACGGTATGTATGAGAGAGCAAGAGAGAAACGTAAGCTAAGGTATACAAAGGGAAGGAGCGAACCTTTCTGCGAATCGAAAACGGGTCGACGAGAGTGAGACGCGTCCCTTTATTCCATTATTTTACATCGATATTATTCGTTCATCGCCTCACGTGATACACGATACTTTTCTAATCCCTCAATCGATTTTGCTGTCATTACACAATTATCCACGTCAATTCCCACCGAGAATCGAGAATTCATGAGACGTCGTATTGTGTGAATTCACTTAACAAGGATAAGCTGGATGACAGCTATCAGTTTCCCTCAATCTCCTTTCACATGGAAAGAATCATCTCGGATATTCACACCCAAATGGAGGAATCCATGAATGTCGAAGTGATTTCGCAATGATATATTGTACAACAAGTGCGTAAACTTGTTGATGAGCCACCAAGTAGAATATAGTATTATTATAAACATATACATATATATAAAAGAAGAGGAGATGAAATAGCTGTAATCTTCAATCAGCGCGGCCACGTGAGCATACAATTATCATCGAGTGGAGGATCAATCGCGCGACGACGTTGTGCCGGTGTGGACTGAAGGAAAGTCGGCTTTGGAAAAGTCGGGTGAGTCTACCGACTCAAGTGCTGGTACGAAGAAGGGTGCGAGAACTACTCATACTCAGATAGGCTAATCGCTAAATTCATCGTCCTCTTTTCAACGTACATATATATATATATACATATATATGTGTATGAGAAAACAGGTCTATCCTTGGTTGAGTGGATTGATTGATATGCGCTCCCTGTAATAAGTCTACGGGACATCTCTCATTTTTACCATTTCAAAGTCATTCATCAGCTTGTTTTCTCCAACAGCATTCTAGATTTTGAATTAACTAGACGATTTAGGCGGTTTAGATTGGGAATTTGACCAGCCAAACTTGTTTAAAAAACAGGAGGACAGGAGTGTATGGTTTTGAGAAAAAGATTTTTCTATTCTATTGAAATGAGGCATTGATTGTTTACCAGTCGAAACTGAGGAACGTCCCTCATTGTCACAAATGCGTTGCCGTATCGGTTGACAACGTCAGGATCAGGCATCGGGTACAGAGAGACTGGCGTACAGTAACTCAGGCAAAGCTCGGCGATGAGTGCGCAGAGAACGCGCCCAGACACCCAGAAGCGAGTCCCCCTCTGGTTGCACGCCAGTAATTGCTTCCTTTGAGTAGCTCCGGAGGTGTAATTTAGTCCCAACCAACAACCTTAACTAATTAACACACCGAGTAGCGAGTAAGTGAGTGAACGAGTGACTGACGGACGGCGCGCGGAACTTCTGCCCCTCTCTCGTTCATCGAACGCTTTCCACTTCTCTTATCCTGAACACCATCCCCCTGACAGCAGACATTGCGAATGTTACGACAGTCTTTGGCTTCGAGATACCGTGTCGACACTCTCATTAATCACCCATGTATGGATGTACCCATCATAAAAAAATGTCCTATCAAATTTATTTGACTATCGAATTGTTGAAAGCTCATTCAGAGCTACT
Source organism: Psyttalia lounsburyi (assembly GCA_030522865.1). Classification (NCBI taxonomy): domain Eukaryota; kingdom Metazoa; phylum Arthropoda; class Insecta; order Hymenoptera; family Braconidae; genus Psyttalia; species Psyttalia lounsburyi. The sequence continues at coordinate 21,001 of JAPYZN010000854.1, forward strand.
TGAAGCTATTTGGGAAGAATTTCCATAAATAAATGTTATCAAAACTTTGATAATCACCTCCTCGAAAGCTCTAATACATGTGACATGGAAAATTAAATTAGCAGGAGATTCTTTGAAAGTAGCTCTTCAAATGAGCCTTAAATTATCCGATAGTAAAAGTTTGATTCCGCTATTGTTTGCTGTCAGGTATACGTACGTTGTAGAGAAGATGAGAGAAAGCAACCAAGAAGGAAACACAAGACAGCGCTAAAGAAATTGGCCTCAAGCGACAGCATAATCATCTGGACGAACTACCACACGCCACCGTGGCCATTGGCGTAATAACGTAAAAAATAAACTCTGGAAAAAAAAACTCGACATATTTTTTCATTCACTGGCTACTCAAGCCGGATTGTTATTTTACTCTAAAACTCAACCTGAGCTTGTTAATCTGCTGCCTGGCCCCCTGAAACTAACAATGAAATATCAGTGAACATGGTGAAGTACAGGCCAGCAATGTCCTTCAATGAATTTGTACTTCCAACTACGATAGTCAATGATTTGGTTCAACTTCTAAAGGTGTATCAATATTGAATTGTCAATATTAATGCATACGAGTTTTGAGGGCAATAATCCATCATTGATTTTTCTCCTCCTGTCTGTTGTCAAAGGAGAGAGAGAAATATTTTAAATAGTGAAGGCAGCATGAATGAAAGCCAGAGACTGTGGGGGCGTGCGCCACAACTATCCACGCAACTTCCAAACTCTCTGAGAAATGAAATTGCCAAGTTTCCAAGGTGATTTCTCACCGTGACCTTGGGATCATGCCACTTGGTGTCATAATCTGATTGAAAGTCAATTCGATTATAGGGCAGCTGGGGGTTGGGGGAGCTGATAGTCCAGTGCAAGGGGTGGGGGAAGATTTTGTGCACTGTGCGGTTGCACAAAAGAGAACTAATAAGGTGAAAGAAGCAAGCAAGGTATATGGCCTTGATGCGCAACCTTACTGGGTCTCTGCCAATACACAACAAGGAGACAGATGTTGTACGAATGAAACATGTTTTCATGCGCCACGCACACGCAGGCATCAGAGAGATACGAGGAGATACCAACGAGGAGGAATTTGCTCGTAGTGGGATCGTTGTACGTGTTGAATACCCACTCGTTTATTCATTTCTGTTGCACATGTGTATTGAGTGTTGGCTGTTCATCTGATATCTCCCTATATAATAAAATCGTAAATTAAGGCAATGCGAAAATTCACAACAATGCTTGAAAAAATAAACCTCTTCTAGGGAAGTTATTGTAATCAATGAATGGTTTTGTCAACAGACGGAGATTAAATTAATTCTTCAAAGAGAAGCATATAATTTTATGAACTCTGAACGAGTGGGAAGTAGGGTTGAAGACCCCTACCCCTACCCCTGCCCAATGACGGCGAGTCCACGAATGTAGACGCCAATGTCGACGACGTCCAAATGACTTTCCTCTCTTTCTCTCTCATTCACCGCATTAACAGGCGTGACTTGAAAAATGTGATTCCTAACACCAAGACGTCGGTTCGCATATGCTCGAGGGTATCATCGTTGCGTCTCTGTTGTACTTCTCAGCAGTAGGTTGACTTGGTCTTCATTCTTTTTAACACGCTCCGACTGGGTGTACATCAGTTCAACTGGCCACGAGATGGTATTTATCTGGCCGTTTCATTAGATAGTGCCGAGCACGGGCCTGGGCATCACCTCGGGCCTGCTGCCAAATACCATTATGCGAATTAGCAATGACTGCAGAATTTATTTCACTCCAGTAATCCTTGGCATTATGAATTCTGGTTGAATTCACAATTCAAACTCCACAATCCACAACCGTGTTGATAATCTTGGCATGTTTTAATTGAAAAAAATATTTCATGCTCATTCGATACGGTCAACTATCGTATTATATGGAGTTAACGGTGTGTAATTCATGTTTTTATTCGTACAATGGTGAAATTAGCATCTAATTTCTACGGTCTCTAAACACTTTATGGACCTTACACGACTGCATTGAACTTGGCTTGAATTCAAAGTGATATTCCACGCGTGATGAACATTCTACGCACTTGATAAGCATTTTTTTTTATATTGAGAAAAATCCAATTTGAAAAATCAATTCGTAACAACTGTTCATGCCTATCAGGCTCACAATTCTCGTTTTGAATTATTTAGTAATGCCCTTGGGCGTATACAACTGCATAAATTCTTACACCAAATGCCATGTACTTCATCGACCGTGTGTGTGCTTTTCCGCAATTCTCTACCGAGAAATGTAACTAAAAATTCGTTTACTCCTATGGCGCACCGTTTTTCTGTTAATTATTCATCCTCTTATTAATTAATAACGAAATTGGTTGTTTATTTCATTGGTTTAATTAATTGGCAAAATAAGAATAGGACAAACTCTACTCTACGGAAAATCACTATACTTTCGGAAGTATCATTTGCACTCAATGTTTTTTCATTAGGTGTTGTTCTCCAGAAAGGAGCCAGCAAGCCGGTTGCGCACTCTCTGGAAGGTATAGCACTTTTTCTCACAATTTTCGCTCAGTGCACTTGCCAATGCCATAGACGGAGGAGACACAAAGCCTGGGGGAAAACTCCGTGGACTTTTTTGAGGCATTATTTTTTGGCCTCTTCAGCTCTAAAAGCCCAAAGGCTTGCGTATCATTTGAGAACAGTATCTCACGTTGTATCTATACCTCGCGTCGTCTGGTTTGTTCTCCAATTTGCATGGAGATAACGTCGTAGCAGAGCGGAGCTAGGTTTATCGTTGTGCTCTCTGTAAAATCCCAAGCCGTGTACCCTCGCTGATACTCCACCATTCATAATATATGCGTGACGACGTCTCAGTGGTACACGTGGTCGATGAAGATTTAAAACATGTTTAAATCGTCAAGGTGGGCTGAGAGGCAGGGAAATCTGGGGATTTGGCAAATTCACTGATCGAACGGTTTGGATTAAGGTAGGGCGACAGTTTGACTTGCTAAAATTTTTCACATGTTATAGTTTCACGCAAAATAATAATTCATTTATCGTCCAATTATTCCATAGCCATAGCTATAAATAAAAAATGAAACAAACTACAGTTAAACAAAATCTTTATCTGTAGTTGAAGGAATCTCATTCACCACAAGACGACTACATATTTCATGGTTCTGGCTCTGGTTCTGGTTCTGGTTTTGATTCAGATTCAGTCAGAAATCCACCAAGTGTTATTTCACGTCATGGATGGCACAGGGGCACGTAATCCTGAGCGGTCGGACACATTAATATTTCAAACTCCAATGAGGGCTCGTGCTCCCTCACGCACACAGGCCAGCTAGTGTCGCCAGGTCCCGACTAAAGTACGTATTATCCTCAACGGATTTGTCGAGCTTAGTAATGGCAACGGTTATCTTTCGTGTTACATCCCCTTGCTTCATAAATGCTTTGTGGCCGCAGTACTCGACGATTGCGTGACGATCTAGACTTGCAGTCTAAACTTTGTCCTTAGACGATCCGTTTGACCATGACGAATCAATTGTGTGTTTATGAAAATATTATGTCATTTTTTGTCTCATGCGTGAAGCGGCAAACGCGCAGGTGTTGTCAAAATTCCAAGGGGTTCTTTCTGGAAATAATAAGAAAAATAGGTATTCTCTTATGACATCGATTAATTAATAACCATCATTACCATCATCTCAAAATGTTTTTAAAACGTGAGGAAAAAACCTTTTCTAAAAGCCTATTTCAACTACTGAATTTTTCTATTGTTCGCTGAGCCGATCAGGGTGAACCTCCAGCATTCTTCTCCTGAATCCCAATCCTGAAGAAGAAATTGAAAAATATTTTCATGTTTCGTTGGAGAAAAAATGAAAATACATGTATATATGCGAGGTGGTGTGTGTCGCCCAAGTCTAATCCATAAATACATATATATTGTAAATTTATGGGGCGGGCTAGGCGTTTTGCAGCGAATAGACGTGGTCAGTGAGTATAGGGGATGAGTGTGCGGATAGGGAGGGCTAGTGCTCGGGTGCAACGGGCCGAGCAAGACGGGAAATTACATATTGGCCGTGCTCTGTTGTGCACCGGAGGGTTATATCTTCTCTCCAGCCCTGTTCGCTTCGTGCGCATCCCTTTTCCCCTTCTATACTATCCACCCACTACATGCACCCAGACACACATACATACATACACACATTCTTCATCCTGCTCATTCGCTTCAACGTATCCTCCAAACGGAATACTCGATCGCGATTAAACATACATAGGCACCACCTCCCCTTCACTTTAATTCTACTTTCCCATCCCTCTAACTTTTGCTTTGTCCCTCTTTCTTCTTCTCTCTCACTCTTTCTTGTCTCATCTCTTTTACTTTTCTTTTCTCCATTGGTGGGTATTTTTTTATGCTCATTCCCATCGACTTGTCAGCAATGTGCTAGATTTGATTTTGACAATCTAGACGTGTTTAAATCAGCAGCGTAGCAAAAATCATGATGGCATGATGGAAAAGATGTAAACGGGGTTGAGCAAGAGCAGCATTTACATGGCGGTTGTGCATAACTCACACACACGTACTGCATGCGAGTTGAAGGAATTTCGAATGTCGGGGCGTCGAGCCGAATCCACCGGGCATTTAGGTCGTTAACATCACTCAGCGATGGAGAACCCACCACGTCGTGCGTCTTTCATCGAAGAGAGTAGCTGCAAAAACATGTAGTGGCTCAGTTTATAGGGATAATTTGGTAGAAATCAAGTTCCAAAACGTGTCCTCGTTTTCTTCTCCTCCTTCCTTAATTGATTGAGTTGAACGATGGCTTCATCAGGGAAAATAATCAGTGCAACAATCGTATTACAAATGCTATTACAAACTCCCGACACTGGGCACTTGTTATGGGGTCAAAATTAAAACCTCCACACACGCGTGGTTCTACAATAATCGCTGTACTCTCATTATTTTCTAATACCCATGTTAATTGCCCAATGAGGAAAACACTCCCACGTACAACTGGTTGTGCGCACGGCTCCTCCCCTTTCATCAATGCTCAAACCACTGCCGGAACAATTTAATGATCGACATTGGGGATTATTATTCGCCTCTGGTGTTTTTATGTTTCATGCTCGGAAGTTCACCGCACCTTTCTTCCTCTCTGCTGGTTTTCCCAATGCTCTATCATGATTTTACCCCAGGTCAGGAATTTTCCCAGTCCGATATCCAGTGTTGGTATGTAAAACTCGTCGTGACATCATTAAATTTTCTATTTTTATCTTTTAATAACTATGGGACATGGTGTACAAAAAAAAAATGACTAAATCGTCGATAAATTTGTTTCTCTTTTTTCTTTTCTCTTTTCATTACATTTACAGTCCGTCTTTACCCACTCGAGCCTTAAATGGTTTATCGTTCCCTTTTCTATCGCTGTTCTTGTTTTTATTGAATGATGACGAGTCGTAATGTGATTTGGGTTGAGGCAAGTAATGAATTGATTTAGCCCCAGGCATTAGATAGAGAGATCCTCGTATCGGTCAGGGTTGCAATTATCACAAAATTATTTCTTTCTTACTTTTAACAAGTTAACAAGCAACTTGGCCATTTCTCCGACGATTATTGTTGAATATCCGCTGTTACTATAGCCATTACAGTATTTGGTACATCATGATTGAGATGACAAGAGAACTGAGGGGGAACAGATGAGGGAGAACAGTGTGGACTCTACAATAGAATTGAGTTTTGTCGGATCAGCAAAAAGCGGCACGAAACCAGCAGTCGAATACAGTGTGTAGATGAGTTTCCGAAGCTTTACGCAACGGCTGAGCTGGTTTTATTAATCTAGACTCACAAAGGGACTCTTTTCACAAATACGTGATGGCATCTCGGTAAGTTTCACGAAAAACATAAGCTTTTCAGCTGATCAAGCCCTTCTACCCATACATCAGTTTCAAATATTGTCGCAAGAACAACTTTTTTCTTCGACTGTTCAACTGCTGAATGCCCAGTTACTCATTCTTTCATTCAATATTATGAGAAACTCCGAGCAGACATGCCTTTTTCGGTTACCAGCCCTGTTAACTCAAACACAATATTAGTCGGATGATGTGATATCCAAGTCGTTTTACTTCGTCTTGTAAAGCATTGAGATATTTTTGGGTGGCACTTGGTAACCCTCGGACGGATCTGATTTCACGGTGGCTTGAAAAAACAAACGAGCCAAAGTTAATTCCGTACCGGATTTCCATCTTGTTTACACGATACTGGTTGAATAGATCTCATATGTAGAGAACTCTACTGTAATTGCAATAGTTAATAGGTAATTGGTTGATTTAAAGGCTAAAATCTGTCGAAGAATCAGAATGATTTGATGAATATCAATTTCCTCTACTATATTTACGGTGGAACCGAGTAAAGCGAACCTTGAATTGTTTGCTTGAGGAAGGATTGAAATGACTATACTATTTTAATAGATGAATTAATACTTGCTCGCTGTTAAATGTTGATTTAGCGAGCTTCCCTCATTCGAACGATTGAACCATAAACTGTGTGCAAGAATCGTAATGAATATATTCAGTGATTCAGTATATTTGTCTAGGAAGGGGTTTAGAAAAAATTCGTCTCACAAGTCCAATGAACCGATTCATCTTTTCCTCAGACTTGAAAGGAAGCGGTCTGGCGGTATGGTGGTAAAAGTTAGAGAGGGGCTCATTCGTATCAAATGTGGGATATACACATTGAAGGTAAATATTTGGACATTGGTTGACCGCAAAAAGTGGGGATCTCCAATACAATCGTCTACGTGTATGAATGCGAAGGTTGGCTGGAGAATTTGCTAGCCTATGGCTAGAGTATGCTATATAGTGGATGTAACGGCCAAGGTATAGGTAATATGAAAAGGACATTGTGACCGTATGCTTACTGGACCGTGATAACAGAGTTATAGCCCTCTTAAGGCTCAGTTTCTATTGTCCTGTGTTCACAAACTTGGCCAATTTACAAAGCCGCAGGCTTTTCCTTCCGGCCATTTTTTCTACCTAAATTCAAGTTTTTTTTGTCTTTTTTTTTTTCTCGAGGGCCATTGTATGGATTGAGGAGTAGGTGCCTATATACCGCACTCCTATTGACAATTCTACGGATCTCGTGTAAATTCAATGTTGTTGGCTTATTATTATATACGCGTCGAATACTAGCTGCTGTAGACCTCCTCCCAAATGCCGGGATCAAGCCACCCACGGCGACAACGTACAAGACTTTGTCAAGTCAAAACTGACTCGTCGTACACAACAACTCTCCTCCTCCTCAGCCGATAATCCAAATACAGTAGGGGAATCCTAAAGTCATGGGATTGAAGAATGTGTGACACTCTCGGTTGACTTTAACGTCTGAATGCCTCCCGTGGAAAACTTTTGCGATCCTCCTCTATTTTCATGTTTGCACAGGGCACACACAAAGTTATGTTTTCCTGGCTCGTATCAACGACGCGCTCATTGGAATGCAGAGAAAACTTTGAGATGGGGTCATGAACACTCTTCCACGCTCTCCCCTTTACACATTTTCGCTTAACATCGATGATTCTTTCGGGTAGAAGGAGGGAGAGGCGCGAAATGGTGTAAAATTTATTTTTATCAAGTTGCCTGCACCAGTGAGAGAGATTTTTTTTTCTTTGATCTCACTACATATACATAACTACGTGTGGAGGGCATAATGCGCAAGGGTGGCGAGGGTAAAGGCCAGGACTTTTCTCTCATATTCGTTAGGTTTTTTTCGGACTGGTTGCCGCCTCTGCTCTATGAAAACCGAAAAATGATCTCAATATTTCGCTCAACTCTCTACATTAGAGTTGTTAAGATTATTACGATTGTAATTAATCAGTCCAAATTGAGATTACGAGATTTATTTTAATCCTCCACAATTTAACAGAACCTCCTGCGTGAATTTCTTTTTTTTTTTCTCTCCCTCTTTCTCTTCTAATTAGCACGCCATTGCTGTACTCACTTGGAGTACGCCTAGGAGGCTTTTCACGTCAGAGGGTTAACTGCCTCTAGTAATTTAAAAAAGACTACATGTAATTGAAGTCTGGTCTTAGAAGTTTTGTAGATTCATGTGGAGGAGGAGGTTAGACTATTACGTTTTTAATATGAACTTCCTGCGACTGGTTTAGTGCTCTCAGCAGTGTTTTAAATAATTGGAGGAGTAACTGCCAAAGAAGTTGCATTCTCAAGTTGTAGTTCGCTGCTATTAAGGGTGAATGGCATATGACATAACGTCTGTAAAATTTCAAGCGACTGTAATATAAATAATGTCAGAATCCGATGAACGCTGAGATTGAAAATGGCTGCAACTGGTGAATGACAGGGAAAAAAGAAAACAGTTTGACGCTGATGAAAATGTTATGGGAAAGGGGTTTGACGATGGCTACGTTCGAAGGGTGGCGATGCGGAACGAGGGATGAGAAATGGGTTGGATGAGGGTGGAAATGCGGGAAAGGTGGAAAAGAGGAGGCTGTAGGACAAAATCGGAAAGGGTAATTACGAAATATAAAGGGTGGGCTGGCCTTACGGCACCGAGCCAAGCAGGCAGACTGATGAATATTTCACCGTGCAGCATTAGCTGTCGACGGAACGCTTGTCTGTGTCTCTTCCACTTTCCATACACCCGGCGCCCACATTTCGTCTCCATTTTGCCACACTACACTCATATTCCCACCGAAATGGAACTGGCGAAACTGGGGGAGAGTATTTTTCCTCTCCGTGGGGACTTGACACTTCTCATTGGCTTTCCATACCATAGTCAAATTTTTCTCCTTACTCTTCATGTCGAGCCAAGTGATGAGAATGAAAAAAAAATCTACAATACATTATATGACTATTTTGCTATCTCGCTTGAATTGCTGCTCATTTAACTTTCAAAGGCTTAAAGAAAAACAATCTCTAAATGGTTTTTTCCCTTTTTGATAAAGTTATTAAATGCACATTGATAAATTATTTGTTTGCCAGTTGAATTTTACCGCACGAAATGTGGAAGGGAAATGAGTGGCTCATAAAATGTCAGCAACAGCAACAACAGGGATATTATATGGCAGGGAAAACTGCCATCAAGTACCTCACATTTGTATAGAATTGAAAACGATCATGTTCGAATGATTGGAGAGAAAAGAGGGAATAAAATTCCAGTATTGTACCGAGTACAGCCAGGTACTCGGAAAAAGGAACTCCCGGCCAAGAAACTCAAGTAGTCTACAAAGACGCACTAACAATGTGTGTGTGTGTATGTTAGTAGTATTCGTCAATATGCGTACCTGCAGACTTTATACACAAGTTTTGCCAGTGAGTCCCCTTCATGAACCCCCATTTTTCAATCATCCGGACACACATCGACGGACGACCACTTCACGTCTAGCGACCCTGCCGTCTATGCACATTCAAATTTATTGGCGCGTGTTGGAATATTCATAAAAAACACCCTCTCGATGAATTACGCATTTTTTTAGGGTTCGCAGACACAAGCAAAACCAAGCAGAAAATTTACGAAACATACGTCGGTATATGGGCATTGTATAGGTAGACATGAATTTGTAGTTATGATTGAAATGTTGGTGGTTGAATTCTGATAAAGTGCTCACTGACTTGACTCCGGCTCTCATTGTACGGTATGTGTATAGTTTCTCAATTCTCAATTGAAAGCCATACCGATATATTTCTCACATGAGTGATCTGTGATGAGTGTGGAAAGTGCATCGCGAGGGGCGATACAGAGCTATTTCCAAATCTCAATCATGCTATTGGACTGCTTGTTGGACTGATGAAAACAAAATGTCATTTCAGAGTGTAAGCAGTATTAAAAATTCACTGAATTTTGCTGAAAAATTTAGGGAATTGCCCATATGTACAATAAAGGGGGGTAAAATCGCCAAGTCATAGTTCACAGGTCCATAGGTTTTCTGGAGCAAATGAGAAGGCGCGTTAATTTCCGCTGGCTATTGTTTTGGCCAAAGATCAATGTGGTCGGTTCGCTGATTTTTCGTACAGTATACGAAGCGAATCAGGCACGGACCTGTGTGCCAGTGCTGCTGCTGCTGCTGCTGTAACTCACCAGTCCCGGCTGGTGCATTATTTGCTTCGCTGATTCCAAAGAGCTCTACCGACCTATTCTAATCTGTAGCTCAGCATTTCATCTCCCCCGTCTTCGTTTTACTTTCATTTTGCCAAAACCGAAATACCCTCAGAATATTGTCGACTCCGTTCCAAATAATTCGTGGGGAATAAAACAATGAGGGCGAATTCTCATTTTTTTTTTCTCTCTGGAGAAAGAGGAAAATAATTTTGATTAACCGTTTATATTCCTGGATGAACAAAGCACGGAGCATGCAAGGGTGAAAAGGTCATCCTGTAATTCAGAGGAAATATTCGCAAATGAGATAGCTACAAGCTGAAAGCATTCACATTAGCCTCGCACTGGAGAATCGCCTATATGAGCAACAATAAACGTTGCTCTGATCTGTACGCGTTCAGTGGATGCCCAGGTATCATATTGTAAGCATGACATAGAATTGTACCAGTGGATTGTAGTGTTCTGTATACATGTTCTGGATAGGGGGCTATATTCAAGCCCCCGGAGGCCACACTATGTAGCGTTAATATAGCGAACGACGAACGCTACCGAACTCTTTGCCACTCCACCGAGCAGAAATTGATAGGATAAATTCCGAGTCTGAATTGGCTTCGACGAGCTGGAAAAGCCTCCCGCTCTCCATCTATTGCTCTCTGTACATCCTCTTTTGGAATTCTCCTCTCCAACCCCTTGCCATCATCTACGTCACCTCTTTCCCCCACTTTTTCATAGGGAAATGCCGATGGAACAATCCTTCTACAGCCATTACATACAGTTTATCATTTTTTCAAAAAAAAACAAAAACTAGGGTTGTTGTGACGTCTTGAAGAGATTAATCCCTTGTTGTAGAGCCACTTGAAAAGCCCAATACGGAATAATTTGAGTGGTGGTGGTGGTGGTGGTGGTGGTTAGTATGCGTCGTGAGAGACATTGAAAGTCGTGAGAGACAAAAAAAAAACAAAAAGACAAGGAGGAGGCAAAATACACAAGGATTAAATAGGGGTGGAACATTCGCGTGGACACAATGCGAACAACTGTCGTAGCTATTATACGGACTTAATTAGGCCTTGGCGTGTCGTGGTGACTATGATAGGAGTGAGAGGAGGGAGCGTCCGATCATCGAACAAGATACCAAAAGAGACAGACCATGTAAATCGGTAAAGGGGGAAGCGTGCATGTACCTACCTCTACGCGCTCCTCTGAACCATGTGCCCCATTGCTAAGGCCAATAAGGGCTCATACCCAGGGGGTAGACGAGATTATAATCTGTCCCATTATTGTGCCATCGACGTCCCGTAGGGGATTTTCCTATTTGACAATGCAGTTACACTTTTTGTCCACTTAACGTGGTCCTCGTGTGTGCGCGCCTTCTTTTTTGGCGAATGTAGCTAACATCCCTACTTTTTACATATACTTAGACGGGGATCATGAGCAGAGAGACAATGAGCATCGGGGACATAGCCGAGGGTGGGCTCATCACGGTCCTTCCCCAAACCGTAAAAGGGTCCTATAATCCTACCTGCATATGATGTTCACGTCATTGTTTGTTAAATCTAGTGACATACGGGGAAAAGAGACTGGGGGTAGGACAACCCCTCCGCTTCAACCGCGAGACACATACTCGTCTAGCTATCATTTGATTGAATTTTTTCTCTCCGAATGGAAGTAGCGTGCGTGTAATCCTTCATTGCGACCATCTTCCAATTTAAGCTCTCATGAAGCTTTTACGAATTTTTCTAGGAGAATTTAGAGGATTGAGGATGACTCGTGAAAAGCCCTTGTGGCTCGTATGTGGCATACCGCACAATTATTGTTTTCCTCATTTCCTCCACTTTTCAATTTCTCATATGATAAACATGTGTGCGTTTATAATCGGCGAGGTTGCCAGGGGGCTTGGCGGAATATAATAACTGTTATTACGGGGTGCATGTTGACAGTGATAACACGTCTGTGTAATCTACGCAGTATGATAGTTGCATGGAGAAGCTAAATGTGCGTAACAGCAACACGCATTCACCAACACTAGACTCCGAAATTTCGTCAATTAGGAGATCCATTCCGATTGGTCAAATACATTGTCCCTCTCTTTCCTCCATTCGCCATCTCTCTCACTCTACCCCTCACCAACACTTTGCTCTCGTCCTCCCCTGCACTGATCACCAGCGCTTAATTCGGAACATAGTGGAGTCAACATGGGAACTACAAACAGGATCGGCAACAAATAGTATCGCAAATAGACACATACTGACAACTCTGCCACACAGTGTATTATGTGAAACCCCTGTTGCGATTTGTACGTATCCATATGTGTGTAGAGTTCTCTTACCCGTGACAAACAACAACACCATTACGTACTGCTGCTGTGGACGCTGCACTAATTACTTTACAAGAATACACAACTTTTTGTTTGATTCATATTAAATCATGAAATCCTATATTGACGGTTTCATTGATTTATTTACTTTTTTTTTTTTGCTTCCATGTAAGTCGAGTTATAAATTTCCAGAGATGAGGCTATTATATGTGAGTAGATGAGTAGATGATTGGAGTCGAATTATTTGTTGGAAAACACAGTCTGTCAAATTTAGACATTTTTTCCCCCATTATGGACACCATTGAATCCGTGAATTTTTCTTTTCGTGAATCAGCGTAAGATCCTTTCGAAGAATGAGATCTAGCTGAATCTGTTGTTGCCTGGGGCGTTGGAAGGTTGCAGTAGCTGATAACCGGCCGGGCTGGAGAGGAGAGTAGCATAATCCAGTTTCTCTCCTACTCGTACTCTTTCACCTGTCGCGCTATGTACGCGGTGCCAGGACAGAGGTGGCTGGCGAAGGTGAAGATCTTCATTTCTCTGCGTGTTGAAGGGCCCCCAGTTCATCATGGGTGGTCACGATGCGCAACACGCCGGTACACCGTAATTACAGGTTCCTTATTTACCGCTTGTAACACACTTCGTTAACACATCGCGTTATAAAGCAGTGTGCCGTTGTAAATAACATATGGAAATGTACGGGTGAATGAAGGGCCATCAACATTCAATCTATATACTTCATCTGATACTTCAATGAAACTAACCAATGAGTCAGTATAAACTCACTTTATACTTTATGAATGAATCGCGTGTCCCCATGTATGCTTCCTTTCCATATTCTTTTATTCATTTCAACAATAGATTGCGGTTTTTGGTTTCCATTGGAAATTCAAGGAATTCGAGTGTCAATGCAGACTTAATAAAGTATTTATCAGGATTTATCGGCGATCAAGCTCAAGTTGATTTTAACTATTGGATAGATGTCTATAAATTTTTCCAACATCCAGTAACATCCAGTAACTGGTCTCTCATTGTTTTCGCTCATGATTTTTTCTAATCAAGTACACCAAGTAGAAACAAAATATCTCAAGCCGGGATGTCAAGTGTGTTGTTCGAATGAGAAGTAGAATTGCGGATGGAAAAAAAGAATGAGCAACCAGAAAAGAATAAACAGGAATAATTCAAAAAGTGTGTACACGTCAGCTTCAGCTCTATCGTTAGAGTACCATGATAATTGAAACGTCGGTATAAAATATTCTTTTCTCAGTGTGCACGAACAATGGACTCGTCCCAGCGAGAATTATTAACGCATGTCTCGTGGCATTCAGTTACATTCGTAGGAATAAACACAGTGTCTAGGACTTGTCCTCTGGTCGCGCGGTCGAGAAAATATTTAGACATAAAACGAGTGCTAATGAGGGAGAATTTAAAAAAATTAAATATATTTCTTCATCTCATATAAAAATCTACAAAAGAGATCTTAACAATCATTATGATTTTACCATTTGAAATGCAATCTGCTAAATAGGAACCTTCAACCGAATAGCTAGATGAAAAATCAAGAAAAAAGAATCGCAGAGCATGGCTTCGCATCTCGGTGCAAGCCTCCCCAGGATTTTTTTCTCCACTACTCTCTGTACCTATACTCTTTATATCTATGATTCCTGTACTCAGCGGTGTACATACGTTAGCTACCGGCACAACGTGAATGAACCAACTGGCCGTGAATACCCAATAGCCGAGATGCACGAGCCATTTCAACCACAGTCTCCCTTTTACTTCATCTAAAAGGCATTTAGTCAGATTGGCTAAAAGGTCCTTTCATTAGACATCTTCCTTCTCTCCGGCATTTTTTTCCCCCCCCTTTGTCTCTCATTTTCATTCGGAATTTGGGCTTCTAATGTTAATTGCGAGTTTCCAATGGGCCGTAACGTACTTCACAAAGAATGGAGTGCCTCTGTGAGAAGTGAATGAATGAAATGATGTCGATTGTGCAAGTAAATCCTCAGTTGAGTTCTACAAAAAATAATAATACAAAAGAAATACCGTCCTTATCTCGTAATTGCACTTCGTGATCAACATTTTTTGTGAACATTTGCGTTTCATTCGGTGAAAAGCAATCGATTTCCTTGAAATCTGCCACTATCTATGATATTTCTTATCATTGTTATCTTGAGAATGAAATATGAGACTTTGCGACAAGTATCCCGACGGCGCAGGACACCGTGATAAAATAATGAGCTTCCGGCTTTTGTTCTTGCGACAGAAATGATAAAATCACTTCCCAAAAAAGATACAAGTACGATACTATAGCTTTTTTCTGCATCATCCTTTCAATATGATGAGGAGCATGCGACAAAAAAAAACTTTGTGAATATAAGGAAAAGCCATTGGCCAGGTCGCGGAATATAAAGAGAGGTTGTTTCACTGGCTGGCATCCATGTTAGAAATATTTAACTCTACTCCCGAGTCTCTTTTTTGGTTCTATTGGAATGGATGCCAGCTGATGATAGAACGAAAGGTTCTTCAAAGCAACAACTAAAGAGCAAGGACTCGGAATGATTTTTTTTCCATTTACATTTGCCTACGCTACTCTGAGAGGAGCTGTTTACCTACAGAAATCCAAATAATCCAATACTTCTCTTCATTTTTGTTCATTTTTCATTTCTATTGATTTCCATTGAATTTTAAATTTTAAATGAAAAATGAGTTGTAAGATTAGGCAGTCCCCTTTATTATCCCTCAATGCAAATCTCCAGTTTTTTAATTTTACATTCTTAAGCCACGATATATAAAAATCATTTCTACCACTTTTTCCTCATTTTATCAGCTTTATTTTTTCTAAGAAAAGTTTTCCATTAATTAATTGTCGACTGCACAGTTAATGAAATCTTCAATGATTGAAGGCTCGACGATTTCTTATAGTACGCACGCCGAGGTTAGCTATTCGGGAGACACGAGAGACGAAAAGAATAAGGCGAAGGAGTATTTGAAGAGTGTGCTAAGGAAAGCAAAAAGATATATACGAAATCCTGAAGACGTTGAGATAAAAATAAATCGGCTTTGGCAGGGCTTCCGCAAGTAGCGGAGATATAGGCAGATTGTACGATGCCGAGGGGTTATTCTTAATATTTGTAAGGTTTTCATCTGGAGTCAGGATTCCTGGGGCAAAAAAAAAGTGAGGGCGGCGGATCGAGGAAGAGAAAGACGCTAGAGGCGGCGGTTCACAGCGACGGCCCTTGCTACAGTTGTACAAAATACGAAAATCGTTGATAAAAATCCCCGCTTAAGAGTGAGGGGTGAAAATAAGAATAAGCTTATCCATTTTTTATCGATATTTTCCGAAAACGTTTGGAAAAGTTGCAGCTGTTTTTTTTCACTCAATTTAAATTGAGTTACAGTAATATTGTCTTTACATTCTAAACAAGACGATTTATTTGGTTGATAATTATTGTGAAATGAAAAAATTGTTGTTAAAAATGTCCGATAAAAAGCTGTCGGATGAAAATCTATTGATCAGTATGTATGGAAAATCTATTGGAAATTTACAACTGCACTCTCCGACATAATTTCCAAACGATACTAGTTCCGTTTGTAGCATTTATTAGCCCCATGATTATTCTACAAATGGCCGTTGGCACATCAACCGAGTTTTGTTGAAAAAAGATACATCCACGTGAAATGTACAATGAAAGTAGAAATTTGTAGCCAGCGAGAGCTAACGGCTATGTAACTAATTATCTGATCTCACCCGCCAGCCACTCGAGTTCATTGGTAGGAAGGTATAGGAAGGGTTGGGTTGGGTGTTGTTGCCGCCGACAGAGAACGCTTGAAATACGCAAAACGCTAGGGTCAAAATGAGAAGAGTGATGGTGATGGTGTACACTGGCACTGGCTACTGCTAAAAAGCCCCCGGTTAATAGTATTCGGGTGCTATGCCGGCGCTGGTACAGCTATTGCTGCTGCTGACACCAAAGACTTCTCAACTTTGGACTGGCAGCGAGTGTGCCGCGCAACTTTCCTCTAGCCCAAGGGATCTCAGCAAATTGGTTTATCATTTTTTTTTTCAGTTTCACGTGTTACCGGAAGTATTCAGGTGCTTTAATCCGGGCTAAAAAAACATTATGCATATATTTTGGATAAAAATCGTCCAATCACTGAACATTACTGAACATGGTGACTTTTCTCATTAAGAAATTCACTGATTTTAGTGAATATATCAGAGAGACGGCCAACTCTGCATGTGACGAAAATAATGTTGTCACTATTGATAAAATTTTGTGCTTCAATCTGTCCTCAAATCCGCCGCACGGATTAGTTCTCCGAGGAAATGTTCCAGCAAATTAATAGCACCACAGTACTTTGCCAGAATTTAGTTTGCCAATGTGCATTGCTATCTCGTTTGTACAAGCGTTTGTACAAGCGTATTGGCAGGCATCAGCTATCGCCATAAAACGACTGTTACACTCGGCCAACAGCAATGTCCGCTTCTCGGTAGAGTACAAGAACGTCAGATGGATAGCATCCATCCCCTTACCTTGGCAACGACTACATATCCACTGCCGGGCCAGTGTCATGTATTCTCATGTATACGTGTAGACTATGTTAACCATGTCATGTATACATGGAGGCAATCCAATACGCGGGTTGTTGGGACCGGCACTGCGATTGAATGCTAGGAATTTCATCATGAGTTGAGTCCGGGTGAGCGATGTCAGAGGGGAGTTATACACGTTTGGACCGGGAGGAGGTGAGCGTAGAGACTGAGAACCGCCCTCGACTACCTCTACTACCCCTGTGCCTTCTCTTCTCATTCCCCTCTCCCGCCTCTACCGTGATAGCGTCTAGGGGTTATGGGCTCGAGTGAGACAGAAAATCCAGGCAGTATATGCAGTTTACTGGGATCGAGAGAACCCCTTGCTTAGCAGCCGGCCGTTCCAATCATGATTCCAACGTTGCAGCGTTTGAAGTTCTCAATTGAAAAGGGGCGGAGGTTTGACTAAAGAACGAGTTCGAGGCTATATATTGGGGCTGTCCGATCTCATTCTACTTTCAATGTCTATGTGTTGGTATATGTAAATCCCTGGACGGTTGCTCACACTATACATATGTATGTGTCTACATTTTCAATATATCAATTGTTTTTTCATTATATTATTTTATTTCATTTTTTTTTCTCGAATTTGGCCAGACCAGCAAATGAGAAAATGTATCAAAGTCATTAAGTAATTCTCAGTGAAAATTAGAGATCAATTGAATATAAATTGTCGAGCAATAACTCGATTAGAAATTGAAAAAAAAAAACGTTCTCACAGCCTCGTACCACCAGATGGTTGCCATCGATGTATCGCAAGCTCACTTATAATTATCCGATAATTACATATGTAGTCTAATAACAGGGTAAAGATGTATGTTTATGATTTAGCAGGGATTACTACAGCGTGAGCATTTTGTCTCACCCCTCGGGTGGTAATCAGTCCCAAGATCAGTATAACGGGTGAACACTGTATTCCATTCGGTACTGAAGCGTTTCATATCTAGAGATGCTTTAAAGATCAGTCTGAAGAGTATGAATGAAAAAAGGGGGGATTACTAAATGACGATAAGCTATCGATCCTTTACAATCAACATCCCATGTATTCCATTGAATTTGGGGGAGACGTATGGTCCATTTTACTAATAAGGCGTTTCGTACAGCACCCACCCCCGTTGGGTCAAGAGGGAAAACCCGCGGAACAATGCAGCTACTTCTTTTATGCGCGGACCACCCCGAATTCGAACGAGTGGATTTCTAATGCGTCGTCAGTTCACCCATGTTTTTCCGTCTTTTGAGCCGATATTTTGCTTGAATTTATGGTTCCAGCGGGACAAAAGAATCGTGTCAACAAGTGATTCGCATAGAAATATATTTGAATCTTGATAGATTGGTCAAATAAAATGGGAAATTTTGATGAAAAAGTATACAAATACAATTTACCGACTCATTTGTTCAGCCACAGCTAATGTCGCAGCCCTGTGTTCCACTATAATCCCGAATGGTGATTTCAAGGTAAAAAGGGATATTTAAACTGGCGAGCTAGTTTGCACTATAAAATGTACTATCTAGCCGTCGTCGTCGTCGTCGTCGTCGTCGTCGTCGTCATCGTCGTCGTCCTCGTCGTCGGCATTTGCAATTAACTTCTCTCGTCTATGTCACGTTCGCGCTTCATTTCCACCGCGTAACAAACTGGTGCTCGGCTCTCCTCAACCCAGCTCCCTCTCAGCCATGGTTCACGGGCATCCGATCCTTTTAACTTTGCTTCTAAATTCCTTAATCAAGTTTTTCCACAGTGCGAAGAAAATTTGCGAATTTCGCTTTTCCACCTCCCCCTTATATCTCCATTCCTCTCATACCTCCCTGGCCCTCTCAAGTTCGCTTTTTCATTCAATTTTTTTAGTCTTACATTTACTAACGTGTTTCACCCTCCACCCGCCCCCTTTTTTCCGTTTTCTGTCGATTCTACGACAACCTATACTCCCACTCACTCGCACGCGCTCACTTTGATGTCAAGCCGTGAACACCACCGCCATTTAATTTACCGGCTGATGTGTTTCGAAGGAATCTACCCCCTCCGGTCTTGCTCTCTCGCCTTCCGCCGGCGCACCAACTACACTTGTACATTTTTTTTCTACAGCTATACATCTAGTCTACGCGTAAATTATCATTTTTTTCTCCCCATTTTTTATAGGAATTATTTCCTCTTCACTCTTACTTCTCATACCACAAGAAAAATGGCTGAATTAGGCTATTGTTTCTTTCCTCCCCTGAAACTCAGACATTCTCTCAGAATTTTGTATTCCCTACTTTGAAGCATTTCTAATATTTCACAAATTAAGGCAACAATAATTCAAGCCGACTCTTCGAACGCCAAGAAGATAGTGAAATTTAATTAATAAACAAGATAAAAAATTTGCTCCTCCCCCATCCCGAGATATTTTTTGAAATATCGCTTACAGTTATGATAATTTGTTGGGCTGAAACTGAAATTTACACTCAAGTTTCCATGTAACATGTTGTATGGCAACAGCCTAAAGTAAAATATCATTGCACATTGGATACATGCCCTTGACTCGAGTATCTTGAAAAAACAAAAGTATATTCAAATGTTTTTCCCTCAAAAATCGCACACACTGTAAAATATTGTTGTCCCTATGAGTCTCTTCAAGTCTCACAACCCATTTCATTTGGAAAATGTGTATAGCCTACCGACTGCAAACTCCATCCCCTTGACAGTTTGGCTGCGCCTTCATCACGCACTATGTCGACCAAGCGTCGCCCTTTGATCCCGCCGACAGTTACCCTCTATTTCCACCTACTCTCGAGCTCACCGATTCAACCCAGCCTTCCCCTATTTTAGCCTAAATTTTCATTACTCCGCCTTTTCTAAAGTATTTGTTTATTTATTTATTTATTTATTTATTTATTCTTTTCGATCGTTCGGTAGATGTTGAAGAAAACAGGAGTAAATATTTTCGTCATTTTATGATTTATTTATATTAAATATTACAACTAAAGTTGTAATGTATGTTTATCTGAGCTATCTGAGAAGATGAAAAAAAAGGCACTCTCCTGAATGGCAGTGCATGAGTAATGCGATAAAAGCCAGCTACCCCAGTAATACGTAAACCATAGTTCTTGGTTTTTTATTTCTCATCGTCGGTAGCTCAAAGGCGTGCATACATGGCACCGCTTGTATATGCAGCCGACTCGGCAGCAAACGTGCGATATTTCAGTTGCGCGATTGGTATACGCGTAAATAGCGCACGACCCGTCAACTCCACGAGTCATACGAATTATTTTATATTGTGTTACGTACAGTGATAACAGGCTCAACCGTTGTGAAAAATTGTTGCTGATGTGAAAATTCACTCGGGCATTAATGCATAAAATCGATTAATTGACAGGGATAAATTAAGAGATGTCTGGATAAACAGTATAAGCCTATAATTTACCAAGCTCCTAAATAAGCAAGTCGGGGAGAATTTATTATAACTACTTATTCTTTTATTTATTCCCTGGAAATAAATAAAAGAAAAAAAAAGAAAAATTCAGATATTTAAAGAAACTATTGTTTTCCCCTTTCTTCCAATGAGGTCTGATTTTTTTTCCAATTTTTTTGTAATTCCAATATCGTACAATGGCCGAATAATCAATGAAATCCCAGTGCCGGAGAAGAAAGTAGAAATGCAAAGCGTATGATCAGACAAGCGTTAGCGCGTTGAAAGCGCCATTCACACTCGCAGTAATTTGAGCCAACACTCTCTGGTGTTGATCCACCAACATTGTTTCACAACCTGCTATGTACCCCCAACTTAATAAAATTTGACCTCTCCTAAAAGTAGGTTAACGCAAGTTTCATGGTTTTCTACGTGCACCGTTGATCTAAACCCGCGGTATTGCCGTCTTAGATAAAAAGAGGGCGGATAGCGGCCTGAGGAAAATCGGATGAGAGGGGTGGATATACATGAGCAAGGGGTGCGGCAAAGGCAAGTGTACAGTACACATGAGTCTCTGTGTGTGAGAACAGCGGACGCAGGCGCCGGTAGCCATGGCGACGATTCCTTCGGATTGGCCACAGCTTCCACTTGAACATTCCCCTCTCCTTTCTCGGGTTCCTCACAAATTCCCCTTCCCTTTTTCCCCAACTATCCGCCACCATCGATAACCCCTCCGGCTCACATTTACAACCGGCCAACCACCCACCCACCCTTATCTTCACCCCCTTTCTCCCACTTTTCTCCCCATCTCACTCCCCTTTTACTCTTTTCACTCGAGATCTTTTGCATTCAGCCCTCGACCATCACGACAAAACAGAAAAACAAATTATCAATGTTATTTGATATGGTTTGATAGCGCTTGATCTCGCTTGATATTTTTATTTATCTAGTCTAATGATACTTGTCAACGCCAAGTAACGCTCATTTTGCCGCAAATAACGAATATGTAAGCCCAGTGGCGGTTTTGCTCGAACATCCAAGGCATTCCAGGATTCCGAACACACCTAAATAAATGAATATCAGCCGTTGCCGCTTCATCATCACGAGATTACCCCTGTTGTTTCAAAATGTACATACGAAGTATCAGTCTATCTCCATCCTCCTCGAGTGTTACGCCTGGTGTGCTTTTCTCCCCCTACCGGGTAACTCAGCCTCCCGCGCCTACGCCTCTCGCGTTGCCTCGGCAACTCAGCTTGGGGTTGGCCACCGTCGAGTTTCACTCGCCGCCCCCCGCGAAATACTACTACCTCTCCCATCCACTTTTTTTTTTACTGTAGAAAAGGACCATTGAGGTAAAACGTCAATGCTGAAGAGTAAACGACTGAAGTGAGTGAGGGCTATGTGACAGGATAGGTATGTAAGATGCGAGGGAGGAAGGGACATTGAGGAATATTTTTCTAGAAGCCAGCTAGAAGCCAACGGATTTTAAATAACACTCAAGATTGCATAAGTCACGCAACTCAAATTATGCTATCAATTACTGCTATGGATACCTCATGGAACGTAAACTGTGGAAGTGACGTCTTTATCTTTCGGAGGTATTTTCAAACTAAATTATTATTTAAGTTGCAATGTTTTTGGGCTATTCTTATTCTAATTATGCGCAAGTGAAATTTTTAATGGATTTATTGCATTTTCCTCAAGAATACCTGTGGAAATTCCTAGAAGACCAATAGCTTACGCGGTTATTAAAATTCCGAATTCACTTTGAACACATTTTTCTCTCCGGATGTTGTAACAAGGCTGAGGGGTCGCCATCGCCATCGATTTTAATACTGAGCTGCGTCGCGTGCAGATATGCCCTCAGGCTTTCAATTTCAACTGTTTAAAAATCGATTATTGCATGGATTTTCAATGTCATGGAAAAAAGAATTTAAAAACATGGAAAATCTCTTTGTCAATATTGATGAGAGATACATTACTTGACACGACTTGACACTACTGGCTTCAACTACAATACATTCCGAACAAAAATCATTCCGTTGCCGTCGATGAGTCACAGTGTGAAAAGTAATTGTCCCCCAAAATGAGGGAACAATGTAGCAAGTGCATGGAAGACAGGCAGCCCACGTAAAAATCATCAAAAGGAGAATATTAAAGCAAACGGGATATTTGAATAATTCCCATCGCCATTGAATCCATCCACATGACTCGTCCTAGTCGCCCACATTATATGTCGTTACCCCGTGTATCACTATCTCCATTTCCCTCTCCGGTCGAGCGCTCGAGTCACCCTCTTCCTCCCCTCGAGCACCCACCAATGTGCCATGCCAACCAACGAGACTGGAAGCTGCTTTAGCCTTTGTGCGCGTCGGGCGGCAGTACATCAAAGCCTCCTAGTTCCCGCTCCAGCCTTTGACGGTTGCGTCGCGACCGTTCGCTCAGTCGTCGTTCGGTAGCGCAAGAGGACCCCGGATTGCAACAAACCCGAGTCATCACTACAAAGTGCATATCGCGTCCTTTTAAAATCAGAACAAATAGCCCTGTTTCCGTCATTAAAATAAAATCCTCAAGCGTCCGATGTAGCGGTCATAACTGGCAACTGCCGGTCTGCCAGCAGACCGCGCCTCACTCCCGCTCGATTGATGACTCCATTAAAACTTGCCGCAAGCTCATCCCCACTCATGTGATATCCGCCGCGATGTCGCCGAAGAGTGTCAAATGTGCGCGTGGCAAAGTGACTAGAAAAGCTCGAAAAGTAGTCGGTGTTACTGTGGTAACGCGAGTACTAGGCGAACGGCCAGCAAGGCAAGAGCGTAGACGAAGAACAGTGGAGACGATGATAACGGGAAAAAATAGCAACGCTGCTGGCGCGAGTGCCAGTGAGACAGGTCGATCCAGCGTTATGCGCACGCGTCAGTCCCTGGATCCCGAGGCACTGGACGGCGCCCTGTTGTTACAGTGGATGGAGAAGCATCAGAGGAGGAAAAAAAGCTGTGGGCATGGGCTTTCCAAGGATCCCGACCCCTCCAATGACAATAACAAGTCGGATTTTACCCCAGATGAGAAGAATTTTGCAGTTATTAAAAAGGAGGAAATTAAGAGAGAGTCGGAGAGACGAGGGGAGGATGTAACAAATAACAACAATGACGATGATGGCGGGACTGAGCAGTCAGACATCAAGGTCAGTCCGCCACCACCACCACCACCACCACCACCATTATCATCGTCGTCGTCGTCGTCATCGTCGTCGTTATCATCAACATCACCAACGTCATCATCATTATCATCCTCATCAGCCTCATCAGCCTCATCATCGTCATCATCATCATCATCATCATCATCATCACCATCATTCTCATCGTCAGCACCATCACCAACGAATCATCCAGAGCTCGTAAGCTCCACGCATGTGCACCTGGAGAGCCTGAGAAATGTACTAGAGGGTTACGACCACAGTCGGATATACCTGGCGCACGTTTCATTTCTTGACTGGCGGGACCTGCCAGGTAGGCGTTCTGTAAGCGGTGAACGTGTATGGGTAGTAGGGGCTGCCGATCACGAAGGTAGACATCGAACAAGACTTCTGGTTGCCGGTCGTCATTGGCGACCGCGTTGTCTGCGGGGGGTCAATATGATTACTCAACCAGTGGTTTACGCTGGGGGTGGTAGTGGTGCACTAACGACGGATCTATTTCTGTGGTGGTTTCACCGAGAATTCGCCACTACAGCGATCGCCATGCATCCAGATGGTGCGATATTGGTGGCTGAGTCGGCGGATTATCTTCCACCTGAAGCTGACTGCGTCACTGCCGATGGGCTTGTGAGATTATTGGTAGTTGCTAAAGATTGTTTAGAGCCTAGGATCGTTACGAGTGAACTCCGAGTGAGACTCGCCACAGGCGTCCTCACTCGCGTCCATTGTCATTTTCATCTGGAGGAGGAAGCTAAGCGGAGTACTTTAGACAAAGAGATTAAGAAATTTAGCTTGAAAGAGGCCTTCGCTGAGCTCCATCGCGCCTGGTTGAGCATAAGCTCTGACACGTTTGCTAAAAGTTGGCTGCTGCTTCAGGAGTACGAGAATGCCAGTCTCTCGCCCCCCGGAGCTTCATTATCCCTTGGATGCGGTGGAGTATCAAATCATCAGATCAGTAGTGATCAGCAACTGATATCTCAACTCTGTAAACTGGCTAGTGAGGTGGGAATTGACGCCGGAGATGTTGAGTTTCAGAAGTGGATTTTAGATGAAGAGAGTGAACTCGCCAAACGAGTGAGGAAAACCGAACGCGAGGCTAATGACGATGGTGACGATGATATTGATAAGGAGATCAATGAGAGTTGTGACACATCTGAGCTCGATGTACCAAGCGCTGACGAAACTGTGCGGCTCCTATCGCGAGTACTTCTCTGGATGGAAAGAGCACCGCTCGACCCCGGCCTCCTACTCGCGATCAGATCGATGAGAGATGTCGCATCTGTAATGGTAAGAGGATTCCTCACTCCACAATCATGTGACGTCTTACTTGCGTGCTCACAACATTCACTTTAGAGCAATAGACCTTGTGCCTTGTGCCTTGTGTCTCCCCTCGTCAACCGAATTTAGCCAATTTGGTACTTGGTCGCGATACCACTTGGTAGATCTGGAATAAAGGGGTGCCGATAAAATCTTGAAAAAACCGCAATTCCCGAAACATTACGGAAATAAAATCTAAACGATATTCAAGAGTCTTCAACTAAAATTGGATGAGGGTTGTGCCACTTGTTTTTTCAAGGGATTTTCATGCCCTTTACTTTTCTCCACTTTTATTCATTTGTAAATTATTGTTTCTCAAGACGAAACTAGCAAAATACACAACTACAGCGAGACAGTGGTCTGAAAATATTATTTTAAGCTTTGAATAAAAATTCATTTTGTTTTTATTATTATTTGTATTGTATTCTCCCATTGTAGAGATGGTGTAATTGATGATTTTTTTAAATAATTTCAGGCAAGTAAAATGGGCCTGGCGGGCACGCATCCTAGTGGATTACCGGCATTTTTCTGTCCAAATGGGGAACACCTGACACAACCCCCGCCTGCACACATGGGAATACCGCCTTATGGAGCGCTGGACGCAGGCAAGGCGGCAGCGGCGGCTGGTGAGTACTGGCCACCATCATCACACGGCTCACCCACACACGCAACAAACTGGAAGCGACTTCTAGCAGCAGCAGCTTCCACAGGTCAGCCACATGATACCGCCCAATTCTTACATCTCATTACTTACAATTGCAAAAACTGACACGTAAAAGAATTTCACGGAAAAACCTGACGAGTTTAATAGAAAAAACTCTTTCCGATTGAATTTTTACTGAGCTTCTGTTGAGCAATTCTATCCAACTTTTCTTATTCTTCCACAGATAGTGAGACATTTTCTGTTTCAAATTACGTGCATAAAAGATCCAACTTTCTTCCTTCCATTTTTTTTCTATTTTCATTCGAAATATTGGTCAGAAAAAAAATTGAACAATTTGTCGAGACGGAGAATTTTTAACATTATAGAAAAGAGAACAGAGTTCCATAGTAATTTTGTAGACTCGTCTATCAAATTAGCTAGATTTTTTTGATTAAATTTTTTCATAATACGTGCTATTTCCAGTGACTTCATTTGTCGTCTCAATGATCCTAAGTACATTATAATATTGATTTATGGGTGGTGGTGGCAACGACTGAGGTGGAGGTTGCTCTGATACTTTGATTTCAATCCCAATATCTCCATTATCTCCCTCCCCACAGACCAAATATAGAAAACATGAATATTAAGTATCCTCGACTGAAGAAATAAAAAATTGAGTGGCTGACTCGAATTGTCAAGACCTCGCACTCGACTTATACAGAATAATATCCGTTTGAGCCATCTACATAAGAATCAAAAGTCACCCAGAGTGGATTTAAATATTGATATTTTTATGATTCTAATAATTGAAGGGATAACTTGGCGAGTCAAGTACACGGTATTTACGGAAGGGAGATATTCAACTTCATACTGTGGAAAAGAGGCTGGCGTTCAAGTACAAGTACCAGAGAAGAGCCCACCATTAGGCTAATCAGTGAAGCGTATAAGTCGTCTCCCCTTTGCATTCAGGTCAAAGAGATTCGGATCTCCAATTCTCCCTTTTTCATTTTTTGTTTTGAAATATGAATATGATGAAATATTTTCACAGTTTCATTCACGTAAGCTTTATGCACCTTCATTTCATCACTCTGATAATTTTTTCTAGTGTATATGAAGGTGCACAAAAAAACATTAATGGCACAACATTTTGTGATAAACATTTTTCCATCGTTCTTGAGTTTCGAGGTGTGCATTGAAGGGTGGCAAAATATACAGTAATTTTGAAGAAACGCCTCAACCTCACAAGCGGAAAGTGTTGAAGCGAGAGTTAATTTGACACTCGCACATGTCAATTTAAGCCATTGATCAGAGTAAGTCAGGAAACTTATCGCTGGGAGAATAGTAGATAATCCCTCAGTGACGAAGTGCTCTGTAAAAAAGGCCCGAAAGCCTGTATGTTTTAGGTGTGTAGTGAGTTGTGAAAAATGTCTTGACTCTCCATGAATATCTCTGAAAAGACTCATCCTATCTTCATTTCCTCGACTCAAAATCTGGAAGAGTTAAATGATATTAATGTAGAATTGTCAGTGTATCCTGTAAATAAGCTCCATCGTTCCTCTACAGACATCCATCAATGCGCCCTCACCCTCTTGTATCATCAGCAGTGCTCTTTTTCGCCGGCTTCCTTTCACCTTGTGTTCTCACTCGAAAGACTTGTAATTAGCAGCACCACTTTTCAATTTACGGTGGTTTATTGCGAATACTCTTGAGAGGATTTAAAGAGAATTTTGATAAAAGAGTGCTATATTTATCGTTGAATTCAATAAATGGAACGATCATTCGTCGCATTAATACTGCGGTGACGGCTTGAACCGATTTACCCCTTTAAATTATTGAATACGCACTGAATTCACTTAAATAGCCGCGCGGTGGCGCGGTGACGGGTGACGCGGTGACGCGGTGACGTGGTGACGCGGTGACGCGATGGGGCTGTGACTCTATGACTCTGTGAAGATTAAAATAGCGAATGTTAATTATGAAGACGCGATCGTTTTACATCATTCAATTGTTATAACACAAAATAGGGATAATTGTGTGCCTTGGAAATCCTATATAATAGTTTTTTTTCTTTTTTTTCAATTCCCGCCGAAAACATCTTACGCACACGAATACATCGAGGGAGTGGACTCGTGATGGGCACTCCTTGTGAACCGCGTACAATTACAGGGTAACTAGTTCCACTTGGCTAGGTCAGTTAAATGGCATGCTGAATGCAAATAACGAGACAAGAGCGCACCGTTACACGTAGACATGTACTAATACTCCAAGGCGTGCCAGAACCCTGGTTTTGTTAAAACGATTCGCGTGTTAGAACGCTCCATATTGGTAAACTTTTCAGCCTTATATCATTCTTTTCATCTCGACTGGGGTCAAAGTTTTTCTGCAAAGTCTTATATAATTATTCAACTCTCCTTTCTTTTGGATGTTTAGGGAATCATTTTCACAATGACAACGATTTCATTTGGACAAATAGTAATGAAAACTAAGCGCTATAACTGGAACGTTCAAAGTTTCATTGAACATTTGTTGCAAGTTGAAATTCATTTTATTGTTTTTTAATGAGGAGGACGGCGGAATTCCCATCAAGCTGCGCCGGCTCCTCGTCCCTGGAGATGATGACGTGAATTCTGCACGTCAACGGATACGCCTAGTTGAGCACAGCGGGATTCATTATCACCCTCAGGGGGTACCGGTCTGCCACGTGTCTAGCTCGTTTCAATATCCAAAACCAGTGAAACAACCGCGTCAACCTAATGCAATTACCGTGTATCAATATCTCCGCTGGATATATGAATACATTACATAGAGAATTTATCTAGAAGAATATGGGTTGGCACGGCCTGGCGGTTGGCAGTTGATACGGATATTGAGGGAAAAATTCAGGTGCACGCGGGGGCACACCGGGGAAACACCCGGGGAAAACATAGTCCAAGAAATACTCATAACTTTAAATGATAATGTATTTATCTTTATCTTTTCGTATCGTATGCACGCAAGGATTAGCCTCGCGTGTGAAACACATAATGCGCTATTATCCTCTTCATCATGAGAACTTTTCTCCTCACTCAGGCATATTAATGCCGAGATTTAATTTCAATTCGCGAACCATTCTATTTAAAAAGCATCACCTCATTATTGGAGAATGCCATTAAAAATATATTTGCGCAATCATTTGAATGTGTCTTTGTATTATACACGATTGAATTAATAATAAACAAGAGGGCTAATGCAATTATCGTGTTCTAGTAATTTATTGGATCGTTTGAAAAATACGCTGGTGAATTCAAAAAAACTAAACATACGTGTATCAGCAGTTTCGAAATTTAATTTTCTTCATTAATTTATTTACTTTGATAACACTATCTAACTAAACTATCTGAAAGAGATAGAAATCTGCAACGAAGATTTCGATATCCTCTTGAACTTTAAAGCTATTGGCTGAAAACTGGCAAGTTGACGAAATAATTTTAGCAATGAATTTTCAATAAATTGTTGTCTCCTTTCAAATGATGCATGTCACGAAATTCAATTATCCCGTCATAAATCCGCTCTCCGATTCATTATTCGATTTCCTTCGATTTCGAATTGTACCCCGAGGAATTTCCGATGATCTCGATTAATACCGCCGCCCCTGCGTGTTCCGTTAAACGTTAACGACCAGATCTAATAAACCGAAATGGATAAAGAACGAAATAATGTTCCGGGAAGAAGTGGGTACACCGCAAAAAGAGGAAAAAGCTCGAAAACTAGTATCGAGTACAGATATAGTAAGACCGGATCTATCTCAGTCTCGAGTTTGTTCGGGGGAATAAAAGAGTAATTTTCCGGGTGGTGAGACGCCGATAATGGGGTTGCAGGCTGCCGAGTCGACTGGAAAGTGATTAAGCACACATGACAGAGTCTGCGGACTCGCCAGGATATTACGAACCCGCTCCTATGACTCCCTTCTCCTCTGCTTCCTCCCATGTATCCTCTCACAGCGCTCTACCCCTTGTTCGCTCGCAGTCTGAGGATCTTTCCCTCTTTTTCTCGACGAATAAAAAAATTATTCGATTGTCCATGTAGTAAGAGAGCGAGAGAGATAGATAGATAGATAGATAGATACAAAGTAAGAAGAGTCGTTTTCGTCACATGCATTTTCTGCGTGTGACGAGTAGATTCAAGTATTTGGAAAAACAGTTTTCTTTCAACTTTTGTACGTTTTTTTTACTGACAATTCACATGAAATTCATGTATTAGTCATACATATTAGCCTCGTCAGTGGTTTCAGAGTTGATATAATCCATACATGTAATACGCGCAGTCCTTCAGCACATATTCACCCTCGGTCCTATTCGTTAGGTCTTTACGAAGCCAATTATTTACTCGGCTAAAGGCCCACGCACGTTTTCCACCGGTTTAGTCCGTGCTACCGCTACAAGCCGCACCCCTTTGACACGTAATACGCACCCCAGCAACACGTCGGAAACGTATGTTCACCGTATCGGCCTCAAACTGTGACACAGGTCTTCTTGATAAATCCCCGAGTGAAATTCGGTAACAGGTGATATTGTTTCAAAGGACATTTTCCTCTCCTTTTTCATTCTTATTTCATTAAACACGGCTTTACTCATTTATTTGAACAACTTTTTCTTCATATTTTGAACAAACATTCTTCTCTGTTACTCTAATAATAGTACTTTTTTATTTTTATTACTTGTTTTCTATTCATGTTGTGTTATTTATTAGTTTTTTTTCGTCCCCCCTGAACGTCGTAGTGTCCCATTCAGTTATCCCCTACCATACTTATTCATAGTTACTGCTTCTCTCCTCGCGCTATATTGAATATTCAACCTCCACCAAATAATTCTTCTCCCTAACATTAGATTATATTTAAATGCTAGTACAGATGCTAAGAGAAAATCCGAATGAATTCGAAATTAATTAGAAACTGATATTTTTACAGGTTTGACAAGAGCTCCCATGTACCCATTCTCGACAGGCCAGTACCCCTACCCAATGCTGAGTCCAGAGATGACACAAGTAGCTGCATCCTGGTAAGCCCCGTCCATTCTATTTCACTTTATTTTCCATTATTTTCCTTTCCAATGTACAACACACCATGAAGAAATGAAAAATTCCAAGGAGAGATACCCTCGCCACCACAACGTACGGACACTGGTCCACCGTGTCCTCTCAGTTCCAGTCTATTAGACCGAATACACCCTCTACTTGCGTGGAGATTCACTTAGAAAACCCCGTGTTCTTTCTTGTTATTTGCTTTCTGCCTGAATCACCCTAAATTGAGATTTTTCATGGATGATTAGTTCTCCTTCCCTCAATTAGGAGGGTAACTTGGTCTTGTGCGGTAAATGATAAAAAAAAAAAAGCACAGAGAGAGCTGAGAAAATAAATAGATGAGAGAGAGGGCCTCTCGAAACTGCACAAATATCAAAACCACAATGGCGTTGTAAAACTATATATATAAATATATGCTGTGCAACTCACGTGTAGCTTCTTAAAAATCTTTCCTCCTCACATATAAATACCACTCTCGCGAATATCGTCAAAATTTTGACGTCAGATGAAATGAGGTGAAATGTTTTCAGGCACACACCAAGCATGTATCCAATTTCGCCGGCGAGCGCGGGCTTCAGGAGTCCGTATCCCACAAGTTTACCCATTACAAGTTCCAGCTTACCCAGGTAATTTATCACTGGATCATATTTTAAACAATAATGTGAGGAAAAAAAGAAATGTTTTTTCGA
Organism: Psyttalia lounsburyi; assembly: GCA_030522865.1. Taxonomy (NCBI): domain Eukaryota; kingdom Metazoa; phylum Arthropoda; class Insecta; order Hymenoptera; family Braconidae; genus Psyttalia; species Psyttalia lounsburyi. The sequence goes on from JAPYZN010000854.1 coordinate 52,290, forward strand.
CTTTAACAACGATAAATTTACATAAAATTCGTATGCATTCGTACGTATTCCTTCAATAGCTCATGAAATTTCCATTCTAACGTTATTCTGTACATGTAAATTGTCCTAATGAATGGAAAATTTAAAGATACATAGGCCTATAAAATCCAGAGGAAAAGGAGAATTGCTACATAAATGGTACTCTCCGTAAAGATGAAAAATGAATCTGCCCAAGAAAAATAAAACCATCATTGATATTTGCAGTGATCTCTATCGGTTTTCACCGACCGGCCTTATGCCCCCTCACCCTGGACTGAGTCCGCATGCACATGCGCTGGCGTCCCACGCGCTAGTATCATCAGCACCCAAAGCGGATCACTCAACCTTGGATCACAATCACAGGTGAGCATGCCAGTATAAAACAAACTCAATTTAAACGTGCATATTTGAATAAAACTCCCTCGGCTTTGAAAAAAAAAAAAAAACCAAATGAAAAATCGCGTGAGGTAGAACGAAAGCGGAAAACATGATCCATCATCGAGCTCGTTTGATTTACGCTACGCCTGACTCCCTCGCCAATTAGCAACTTCAAACTGTGTCTCTAAAATAAGATGAGACCGGTTGATAAATCAGCAGAGTTTACGTACCAACCGATGCGGAGCCCGCCCTTTGAACTTCACCACAATGATCTTGCCCATCGAGATACTTGGATAAAAAATCTCATTAAATTAACAGTTGTTACATTATTAGCAGCAGGTGGATGACACTCTGCCGATAAAAAGTAACTCGCCACTGATAAGGAAGCACTTACACACTATTTAGGGGATGATTTTGCCGATAGTTTGAGCGACTGCCACAGGGGGTAGCACGTGACAAGCCCCCTTGTGTCTGTCTCCCCCTTTCTGGCCTCCCTCTCCCTCTCCCTCTCTTCCACCCCTAACCCTTGCGTCAACAGGGTGAAGCACTTATCGAATGGCAACAGCAGAACCACAGAGCGTCTGCGCTTCGTTTTCTCTATGTATTGATCATTACCCTTTCAACAGATTTATAATTTGCATTAGCACTCGAACGGGTACATCACTTTTCTCTCATTCTCATTTATCAATGTTCCTGAGACGATGTCTACACCTGACAATTTCATTTCACCAGTGATTTTGTCAACGACAGACGTCTAAATAAATGAAAAAATGAAATGGGAAACACCAATGTACAGCTCTGCGCGACTTGATATTCAAAAAATTACTCCATTCGCCATTATGATGACTGTCGAATCGGAAAAGAGGGGCTCAGTCTCGGGGTGGCTGGTATTACAATGTTGTCCGCATCCATAACGCGCAGTAACGTTCGTCAGTTCGTGGAATGTACCACGCCAGTATTTTTACCCTACAACAATCCGCGCCTCGAGTCATATGAAACTGAAAATTTTATTCGCCGTTTATTCGTTACATTCGTGAGCATCACCCAGCTACATAAAGAGCCATGTGGATTTTTTTCCCCTCTATACTTCTAAATAGCCATTTTCCACGATACGTCAAATGATATATCGTCAAATAAAAAGAGAAAGATAAATCATTAACAATGAGTAATAATAAATCCAATAATCCAGCAAATCTTAATAGTTTAATGAAATCAAGAGGGCAGGAGGACATTGATAATGTATTATTTAATTGAGCTGTATCCGAGGATTTTTGGTGCCCTCGAAGTTGTGAGCTTAAAATGTTGCGACCAAGGTTGAAAAACATAAAGTGACATTATACAGCCCTTAAAACGGCCCCTGTCTCATCCAAGTGCCAGCCCTGACGGCAATAGCGACAGCAGCGCCACGCGGCCCGCCAAAAAAATGCGATTTTACTTCATCCCCCCTAACTGGAATTATACATTGGTAGGGCACAGCGAGATGTAGTTGTAGAGCCATGAATTGCAATGATGGCTCGTGCACTCTCCACCCCCCACTTCGGATAATCAATCGTAACACCGCCTGGTGATTCCGCGTTCGCGACCAACCCTCTCACAAGAGACTTTAAGAGACGAGCTATAAAGAACTGACCAATGGAATACGTCTGCTAATTCACATAACCCACTGTAAATTATAAGCATTCTGCATACATGGTGTGTAGCAAAATATTCAATATTATATATGGCGGTGGAGCCATTAAAATTGGTGAAAGAGGTGGGATAGTGGAGGTGGAGGAGGAGGTGGTAGTGGTGGTGGTCTCGGCGGCGGCGGCGGCGGCGGTAGTACTGATGCTGATGGTGATGCTGGTAATGATGATGATGGTGGTGGTGGCGGTGGTATTGGTGGTGGTGGTGGTGGTGATGATGATGATGATGATGATGATGATGCTGTTGGTGGAATAACGCGAGATATGAGACATCAATGTATATAAATTTTTATATCCAACGATTACCATGTAAATTATATTTTCAAAAAATCACTGTTTATCGTGACAGTTAAATTATGTGTAATATCAAAGTGGTGCTTACTGGGATAATATTGAAAATAACTAAAAAAATAAACGAATAAATTGCCAAAGTCTAGGCTGTGATTGAGGAAATTGATTAACGAGCGTAATTGATTATGAGCGATAAAATGAACGAGTGCTAAATATCAAAAGATAAAAAATTAATACTTGAATACTTTAATGAAGTTTCAAAGCATTGTGAAGACAATTGTCATATTTTGAGTGGCAATGGAGTCCGAGTGTCTAGAACCACTGAATTTGGTTATTAAAAAGGATAATAATAGCAGTGAAACAGCCCTCAATGACGACAATACAGGAGCGTCGGTGAAAAAAATTGATGATGAAAAAGTTGAATCGAGTGTATCTGATAACATGGCCATCTTGCAGGATTCCAGTGAAACAGCCGACAATATTCATCCTATGGCAGATCAAAAAATATTAACAGCCCTTCATATGAGTAATCTCATGCAAATGTCCAATATGAATTTACCCAGAGGCTTGAGTCCACCGCCGTATGGTTCTCAGTATTATTTCATGCAACTGTTGGCCATGGTGGAGGCACAACAAATCATGTGTCAACAGATGAACTGGTCCGTCCCACAACACTTTATCAGAAATCCATTGAGATTACCACAGCCATACTTTGATGGTCCGACCATTAATATCACTGAACAATTGTGTCATTCACCGAACCCCACGCCGGCCTATTCCCTACCGAACGCCAAACGCGAATCCATTAATCATGAAACTAAACAGTCTCACTCTAAACGGTATTGCCCCAGTAATGACGTCTCTCTTATTAACTAACTATTGAAAATTCTATCTCTTGAAATTTTTAATTCTCATGGTTTTTCCCACCCCCAGGTCTTCGATAGATCAAAAAAATTCAACCTCATTATCATCGGACAACACAAAAACACAAGATACTGGCCAGCAGAATAATCAAGGTAACGCTATCAGACTAATTATTATCACTGAAATACTTATTGTCAATAGCTTTTACTACATGATCAATGTTTTTCAACGAGCAGATAAAAAGAAGCCTCATATTAAAAAGCCTTTAAATGCATTTATGCTGTATATGAAGGAAATGAGAGCAAAAGTTGTGGCAGAGTGTACCTTAAAAGAGAGTGCTGCGATCAACCAAATTCTTGGAAGGCGGGTGAGTAATTCCTTGGAAATTCATAATCATCTTACAGTATCATTAAAATCAATTGAGAAGAGATTTTCCCACCACCAGCCAATACAATAGCAACTGCAAACTGTTGGTGCGAAAATCCTCTCACCGTACAATCCTACAGGAGTCAAGACCATCATCTCTATCTATTTCTCATGCAACGAGTGTTGATTTCTTGTTTTATCTTTTATCTTGACACCTGTGCAATAATAAATAAAGACCAATATCAATGCATGCCTAATGCTTGTCAGTTGGATAATTACGCTTCACTATACTATTAACAAAATTTAGAGAAAAAATGAAAATTATGAGATGTATTTTAGAAAAATAGAGCATTGGTAGGTGGGATCTAAGGAATCTATATCAGGAAAATTAACGAGAAGAAGTAATGACAATGATAACGACGGTAGATAGGGGTCCGCGTGCTGGTGGGAGGGTGGGAAGGTGTTGTATATTTTTCATTTTTCATTTTCAAGAAAATAAATACAAATACAAAACAAAACGGGTATTATCTCTCCAAGTATCCGTGTGTATCCGTGTCTTTTTGATACTCGAACGAGTTGAAAAGACATAATTAAAGCTATAAAGAAAAAAAAACAGTTAAAGAAAGCACGGTGCACGAGAATTATTGAGACTTTGAAAATATGAACGTTTTGGGGCATATTACATGCAGTGGCATTCGCTAAGCCGAGAGGAGCAGGCGCGGTATTATGAGGCGGCCAGGCAGGAGCGCCACCTACACCAGCAACGCTACCCCGGCTGGAGTGCCAGGGATAACTACGGCTACGGCAGCAAGAAGAAGAAGAGGAAGAAAGAGCGATCCACAGATCCCACCGGAGGTACCACTTTCCAGTGCTAGAACAGCAGGCCCTTAAAATAATTCATTAATGATAATTAATAGTACCTATATTGGTTGGATTGAAACGATCAAAGTCTCTGTGCGTTTTTTATTTTTCATTTTTGGTTTTATCAAAGTTTTCATTTGATAATTTTCAGTTTTATTTTTTTCATTTCCATTTGTTTTTTTTTTGTTTTTTTTTTTCTCATTGATTTTTTTTTTTATTTCAATCGTTCCTTATACTTCTTTTTGATGAGCGGATATTAATTTTTCAATTGGATTGGATTGTCTGTGGGAATCATGGAATGATGAGGGATGCAAGAAAAAAAAGATGATTAAAACCCGGATATTACGGTTGATGAGAAAAATGTAACCCGCGTGATACAATGATTGTCTGGCCAACTCCCTAAAGCGGTAAATCGTTCAACGGAAATACTGAAAATGAAAACGGGACAATATATGTGACGATTTTTTTTTTAAATCAAAAGAGATAATAACTAAATTTGGTATGGGGTGTCTGGTGAATCTACGAAGACTCATTGCCCACTACCCACTGCTATTACCAGTGAATTCTATCTCAATGTATCATTTAACATGTGCTTCCGACAATTCTACCAGACAACCTGTACGAATAGGTACAGATTAACAATGAATGTGAAATAGTTGAAAACAAAGATTGTGCAACCGAGGGGGGCAACCTAGGCTGTTCTTCTAGCACTTTAAACGGAAAGTAGGGACCCCAATAATGTACAAAAATGCTTTCTTTTTCCTCTTCCATTTACACAAAAAAAAAAAAAAGAGAATTTGACAGAGTTTTTCACAGAAAAACCGAGAAAACAATGATTCCTAGATGACCTAACTTTTGAGTAATGGCAACAAGGGTGGCGGCAGTAGAATAGTGAACAAACAAAAAAAAAAAGATAAAGAAAATTATAATTTCATTATTTCTTGATAATCACCTATTGTTTAGTCACGGTTTCTATAAAAATTACAAAAAGTGTTTGGTTCTCTCTCGGTAGTGGCACGCGCTAGGGCGAGAGGAACAGGCCAAGTATTATGAATTGGCGCGACGTGAGAGACAGTTGCACATGCAGCTGTACCCTGACTGGTCTTCCCGCGCAAATACCAACCGAACTAAGAAGAGGAAGCGCAAACAAGACACAAACAGTGATCCTGGAGGTACCCACATGCCTCATTCCACACATTCTTACATCGACAACCCTGCCCCACTAAAAAAAAAGAAAAAAACAAACACCCCCTCACCCCCCTCTCACACCTTTTCTCCAATGTTAAACTTTTATTATTACATAACTATTGCTACACTACATTATTATGTTGCATGTTTTCCCCTGTCTTGGGGGCTCTCGGTCAAATATTATAATTATACACACAAAATACGTACAAACATATATGTATTTTCTTTATTATATCGTATTATATTTATCGTGCGAGCTCGTGTTTGCATGCGTTACATGTGGGCACGTGCACGCACGTAATCCTCATTACTATATCTATTCATTAATGAACAATATTAATGTATACATATATTAATTACGTAAAGAAAACAACTTTGGGGACGCTGGCCATCTTGCATTTTTACAGGGACCTAATTCCGCAATCAGACAATCCTCAGCGTTTAATTTTTTTTCTCAAGTCTCTTTTTATATCCTCGTAATTTCAATTATACATTTTTTATTATCCTTTGATCGTTTCAATGTTGCCTGAATCCTCAATTTGCCTCATGCAATTTTATTATTTATTTTTTTATATTTTTTTTTCTTTTTTATTTCGACTTTGTTTGTTTAATTGACAGTTTACTTTATTTTTCAAAAACCTCTGAACATTACAATCATCCGCCCCTCGAAAACATTCGAAACTCCCAATGAATTTTTGTTCACTGTACATAAGAGCTTACATCCAACAATATTTTCCGGAATACATTGCATGTTATTTTGTCACTTAATTATCAAATGTAATGTTGCGATGAGATTCAGCGAATGGTACAGTCATTTATTTTGTTTAATGACATATATATCTATTTTTTATTTATTTTTTTTTTTCATTTGATGCATGAACCAATAAAACCAATGGAACAAGTAGACATTCTTTATTTCTGTGCACTCGGTTCATGTACAGTGAACAACAAAATAGAGTTTAGAGAAAGAGAGAAAACAACAGTACTTTGCGATTTCATAGTTTGACGATTGAACTAACTATTCTTTTCCGTTCATAGGTAACAACATGAAGAAATGTCGTGCTAGGTATGGATTAGATCAACAAAGTCAATGGTGTAAACCCTGCAGGTACGTTTTGCAGATTTTATTACATTAATTAATGACATTATGCTGTGGACTCCGGTCTCCTATTTCTGAGCAATATTATTTAATCTGTACATTCATAAAATATTAAATTGTTAGTGATGATTAACAGAAATTGTCTCATTTCCTGAAAGTACAATTGTTTCGCCATTTGAGAAGCGAAATATACTTGTTGATTTATCTTTTTACATTGACATCGTTTCGTCATCCACATAGAACAGCATGTTTTTTTATAAAAATAGAATAAAGGATTGAGACGAGAAATAATTGTCGTGGTGATAATAAAGCTGTGATACTTGATTATCAGAAAATGTGTCTTCCAATGGGAATTGCTAAGAATGGAAATGGCAAAAAAGTGAATGAACATGTCTCACTAGATTAATAACAATAGAATATTATTCTGATGCTTGTAAATATTTACCATTAGTACTAAACTGTAGATATTTGCGGAATATCCAATGTTCATAATCTATCTACTTAGCGCCAGTAAAATTATAATAATTATACCTCCATTGTACTGTATAAATAGTACGCCCAATATGCCCCCAATATACTCCTGGCTGGCTGGGTTTATGGAATATCGTAAAGTTCATTAAAGGGGCGAAGGACAATCAACAAATCCCACCAATGATGAATCATCTGGGAGACATATTTTCTGAGATAAAAACGGGAGAGATTGACGGGATTTGCGACCGAGAAAAAAAAACAACTACCTATTATTTTCAGATTTGCAAATGTTACGAACTGAGATCTTTGCAAGTAAATTGAAAAAGAAAGTTGTTCAGTTATGCTCCGATGCTCTCGATTTTTTTTTCTCATTTCATTGTCAATCTTTTCACTATCTCAAAATAGAATATAAGTTTTTTTGTAATCAAGTGATGAAGGTAAATTAAGAAGGAAAAACATGCAGATATTATTAAAATGATTATCACAAGCTTTCTTATAGCTCTCGATTTCTTCCACAATTAAAAATTCGAAAAACGTCGGAATTTCAGTTAAATTCAATTACGGAATTTTTCTCCTTGTGACATGCATGTGGGTGACGAAGTGTGCCAAAAAATATCAGATCGCAGGTGTTATTGTGCACTCGACAATGACAAAAAAACTTAATGACCAATATTTATTCAAAAGACGAATGAATATATAAATGATGTCGATGCGAGCGCCCCTTTAATGGCTGGTGGTTGGTTTTGGCAGCCCGGTGGAGCATGGAGCGGGGATGGGCATCCACGCGAGCATAATCCATCATGGTGTGGGAAATAGTGCGGGAACAGGGGTCGTGGCTGGAGGCGGTGGAGGGACGGTGGGTGCAGCCACCGCCCCACCGAACACCAATACTGCCTCCAATGCCTCCTCGCCTCAGCAAGAACCCACTTATGTTAATCTCTAGTCAAGCCTATCGCCTCCCTTCTACTGCAACACTTCTTCTTAAAACAGTGGTCAGTCCCGACTTGAACCAACGGATACGCAAGCCCTCATTCAATGCCTATCGCTCATACATCTCCGAAAAAATATTTTAAAAAAATATATGTATATATATATATATATTCAAAGAAACATCAAAATTCAGCTCATTCTCTTGCTCGTGTTTAGAAAAAAAAATTCAAAACTAAAAAATGTCGAGCGACGATGGCATGATATGAGTAGCCAAGCGATGGTCCGATGCTCGCATTGTTTCTCATTGTTGTGGCTCTTTACAGCTTATTATTGTTGTTAATTTATTTATCATCCTCGTTTAGTTTGACGTTTGTTGATCAATGTCGCCCTTAGCATGGCTGATATGTAACTATATATTTATGAATATATACTTTTTAAATACACATACATAACAGGTTCCGTTCAAATGAATTCATTTTCAGTTAAAAGAAAAGAAAAAACAAAAAGATTAAGCGATTATAAACTAATTTTTGGCATGGCAGTTCATCGAATTTACAAGATTTATTGTGGTGTATAAATATTTGATATTTGATGATGTATACTTTGCTCGCTATATGATGTGCGCTATTGGGGCTGTAGGGCGCCTGTAAAAATCACAGATAATAATGACTCTGTGACATTGGCAAGTTGCACTGGCGAGTCACGAGAAAATGGACCTAAAATGCTCTGTATTGTATCGTGGATAAAATGGAAAATTGTATTAGCTGAGAGATAAATAATGAGAGCCAATTGCAGAGCGGTAAATGTCTCGACTGCTGTGCACTATATACACATGTGTTAATTGGTGGGTTCGGATCTAGCATATGTACAGGCCAATCCTTCCATTGATTTTTCATTACATAGAACATAGACATCTACATTTCTCTGTACATATTTCCGCGGATGCTTCACTTCACTATCTCTGATTGATGAGTCAATTCTTGTCGAGTTTTTTTAAATTGTCAGATTGAAGATGAAAATGTAAAACACCGGAAGACCAATCGCAATTATTGATACTACACATTTGCTTGCCTTCCTTCATTTTGGTTTTATTGTTCATTTTTAATTATAACTATTAAGCATGGTATTCGCAGCGAGTGTTTTATGGAGTTTATTTATAATCTCATAACATTCGCAAAGTGTCACAGATTTTTTCGCAAAAAATATGATGAGTTAGTTCTTTTGCGAATGTTCTCTATTATTGTCACGAGCCCATCGAGTGAATGCATGAATTTTTATTTCTATATATTATGGAATAGAGAATAATTTATTGGCTGCGCGCACGAAATAATTTTATAGACAAATCTGGCGAATTCCACAAAAAATTCTGTTGGAATTTAATTATTTCTATTGAGGCACTTTTCATATATAATTATTCTTCACTGAGAAAAACCATGGAATTTTCTGACGAATTCGGTGTATTTTTCTATGACATTTTCCTATACAACCAAAAGAAAAGAAATTTCTTTGGCTGTACGTGTGAGAGTCAAGGGTTGTGCATCTCTCAATCTCTTATGTATTTTGTTTTGTTAATTGCCAATTACTATCGTAAAATGTCCAACCATCACGGCAAAGTCTCTAACAAGACCTATTATTTCCAGACGTAAGAAGAAATGTATCAGATACATGGGGGAGGGAGGAGACGGTGATGGTGAGGGTGACGGTGACGGCGATGACGATCACTCTGAGGACAATCTCGGTAGTGTTGGTGAGGCTGGTACACCGGAGGATGACGAGTCGCTGAGCAGTCCTGGTGGACTGTCAGCATTGTCTAGTCTAGCGAGTCCATCTCTGGTGATGCCATCGCCATCGAGTCTAGCCAGTCCGTGTCCATGCCCTCTTACCCCACCAGTGCCACTACCACAATTGCCTCAGAATTCAAATCAAGTGCAGGCAGCACCACCTCATCGAAATCCCGTCGGCACCAATCCTCACGATATTAATAATCCGCTCAGCGTTAATCAATTAACTGGACAGTGTATAAAGAGTGAAGTTGGACAAGGACCATCGGGCCCATCAAATTCAGCGATCAGTGTTACGTAGCCCTGGGCAGCCCCAAGTGACAAGACTCTTAAATTCAATGTCATCGGGGTTCACTTATATCTTATAATATTCGGATTCATTGGGTGATTGTTTTTTACAACCAATTATTTCAACAATCCCTAATTAAGGAGCGGTGCATTCCAGAAAAAAAGAATATTTTTCATGCTAAATCCCAGTGAATTTTTCTCCATTTTTTTTTTCCACTCAACACTCACTTCCATCAAATTTGATCTCAACTATTGGCTCAGAGAAAGATCTTCAACTCGCTGATTAATTCATAATAAAATGTTAAAAATCACAAAAACAACTTGTATACAAAATTTGTTGGCCTCAACCAATGAAAAGCCATTTTTTTTTCTGGGGTGAACGTGCCCCCCTTTTAATGATAATAAATCACTGGTCATTGTCCGAATTTGAAAAACAGAAACAAAAAAAAAATCAACTAACTCTAACTAATATTAACGACAAAGTGAGAAGATTATTGAACAAAAATAAATAATGATTCATAAATACTCAGGACCAAGTGTCTAGCTGTAAGTCACCCCCACTCATGATGCCACGTGCAATGTCAAGTGACTGATGTTAGAAAAAAAAGGAAAATTTAATTTAAACAAATGCGAATATAGTAAAAATTGCATTATGAAGTGCGAGTGACTTAGCTTGTAGTCCTTGTTACATTGTGATGCCCATGACTGACAAGTCATGTTCCTGTGCCAGGTACTATATAAAGTTAAATGATAAAGTAATAAAAGGAATAAAGCAAAACGAAATGAAAACCACGAAGAAGTTGATGATTAACAGACAGATTTATCTTAAGCCGTATCATTAATTTCTATTCAAACTTCATATTTCGACGAGACACTCACGTGTATGCAATTTGTTATTTTTTTTAAAGTCTATATATTCGCGATTAATTAGCCTGTAAGATCATTTTTTGTAGTTCAAAGTCGTTACTCTTAGTTTCCCCATTTATTATCAAATTAAAGCGAAAACAACATTTTTTTCAACTCAACTGGCCCCCGAATCTATCGCTCACTAGATAATTTCTCCTTTTCGTTTAATGAATTTTTTCTTACCCATTTGAATAAAATACTGACCGTGGATCTCCAATGTGCATTACTATGAGATCGATACTCTTGTGTATGACCAGTCATTATTCAGAATTTTTTTTACTCTCGACTTTATGCAATTGACCTCATTTGTTATACACAACAGTATCAATTCATAATACTGCCTTATTTAAGAATGCCTCTGGTGAGACATCTTTTCACCTAATTCGAAGAGGAGGAATACTCCAATATTCCAACAAATACCGAAGAGAAGCAAAATTATTCTTCGAGAATCAGTACTAGATCATATAGATGATTTATTAAGTCTGCCAAATTTTCTTTACAACAACTATTTTTGTACATGAAAAAAAAAAAAAGAAATTGTAAGGAGACATACTTTTACTTCATTGTCATTTTTTATGCATGCTTGTTGATTGTAAATTTTATATTTGATTTATGTTACGACACGAGGAGAAAATGTGAATATGAATTTTTAAATTACCTTGGCACTGAAAATTTGTTTGTGTCCTCTATCATATTATAATTAATCCCCCCCCTCCCAAATATTGGCGACTGGACTTCGTGAATAATTCCTCTGTGCAATTGTAAATGTAATTTTTTAAATTTTATCTGCGTTATTAAATCCTTACCTTCTTATTGTTTTGAAAAATGCCGGAACGACCGAATTATGATAGACTCATGATTACTGTATACTAGGAAGAAACAATACAAAATTTGAACAATAAAGTCACAGATTTATGATACATTCCGGTGCGCTCTGTCTTACCATAACACCAGTCAACAGTGAAAATAAAACAATTAAAATCGGAAAACTAAAACCGATAGAGATGTTTTTCCATGACTCATTAGACACCAGCTGATGTACACAAAGAAAATACATTTAAGAAGCATTTATGACGAAATGGGGAAAGTGCAATGAGGAGAAATGGTATGAGGAATAAACTAAAGTGAGTGAAAGAAACAAATAAAAATGTATACGCTATGCTAATTGGATCCATGAATACATGTTGGTTGGGAGGAACGATTTCTTGACTGAAGAAAACTGAAGAGAAAAAAAAAAACAAAAACATATGTGTACAGGGGAAAACCTCTAATTACTTGTAATACGTCACTGAATAGTAAAACTGAATGTGCCATACGAACATCATGCCAATATTATTGATAATACAATATTTTTTACCATTTCAATCCCCGGCTGCACTCTGTCAGTTGTAGTTTAACAGAAAAATGATTGATTATAGTATTTTTTCATCCTGTCCTCTTCAACATATTGTGTTTCATTCATTTTCATCTTATCTATGAATCGTTTCGTATTTAAATAGAACTCTTGTGTGATACTCTCCAACAATTTTGTTTCCCTGCGATGAAAAAAAAAAAAAAAGTGTTTCACAAAAAATACTGACAGACGTAATAACAGAGTAAATAAATAATTGACAAAATGAACAAATGAAAAGAGTATTAAATTATATTTTATGCCTGCTGTACGACATTGTGATGTGAGTAATGCTGCACCAGATCTCGATGGGTACTGGGGACCAAAATTAATAAGGACCGGGCATCACTTACATCATTGAACCATTGGTAACTACCGAGGAATGGCATTCACTGACAAGAATGCCGATTACCTCAATTTGATGATTGAAAAGAGTGCAATCGATTGACTGCAGTGACTAGATTTATTGTACAATCCAACAATAATGCACAACAATGGCCTAGGTGAACCATAATCGTTGTGTAAACTCAATGAAGAGCTATAAATAAAAGAATCCAAAACGTCATGAGAATAATGATCACTAGCGAAATGACAAAAAAAAAAAAACAGGGACGCGAGCCTTCCGTAAGCAATGTTTTTAGTGTTTCATAATGCGAACGATTTATCGACGGAGCTCAAATTGTTTCAAAAGTGCTTGTACCATATTGTAAAGTAAAAACAAATGATAACGATAATGTCAGTTCTCTGCTGCGTTGTACAGTGTTTTCTAAGTATCTAGTTTATAGACTGTAATAAGTGAGACATTGTATTTACATTTACTAAGTGATCTGTATCAAATTCGAATTCTCGTATAGCCTGTATCCCTACTTATTGTAGATGCTGAAAAATCAATTGTGTCATGAATCTACAAATAAAATTAGACATTTGAAAATGTTGTTCTACTATGACAGAAATTAAAATTGTATTTGATTTTTTATTACCACTCGAATAGTAATATAATTGTTCATTGCTGATTAATAAACACAGGGAGAATTTTAGATGGATGCATACATCGGATTGGAGGCGGACTATAAAGTCTACTTAAAAATTCAACAACATGCCAATAGGTATTTGCAAAGAAATTTTATTGCCCACTCTAAAAACTACTTCACCCAATACAAAGAAGTAAATTGGTGTAAATAGTGGAGTGAAAAATATTAAAATCTCAACAAATATTATGAATTTTCACAGGGTGAAGGACAACTCTGTGCAACCGAGAGAAATTTCAGATCCAAAACATCAACAGCATTGAGCGTATAAACACTGGGAAGTTTAAAATTGTAGTTACTAACGAATGTCGACGCTAGTCTCATTATATTTTCACACTTAAATACACACGCTGCCCCATTGGAATCGGGTTTGCCGTGTCTATTCCTCATGGATGGGTCAAACATGTAGAATTTTCCACAATGTTGCATCACACCAACGGCTAGATTGGGTGTATGAAGTATGCACGTGCAATGATTCCTGAAGAATAGGGTAAAGGCCTCCGTTAAATCCTGGGCCTGCATGATCCCAGCCACCGTGTGATGGTAAATTTTGATCTTTGCCTTGGCATCTCCAACGAGAAAGCAAGTGAGCAATTCCGAGGGAGAGAGGCATCGAGCCCCTGATCGCGCCATTCGAACACTGTCCACATGGAGAATGTCGCCACATTTGAGGATACAATCGACAATTGCAGGGGTCCAAGTGGAGGGAAGATGAACAAGTCCCATGACAATTGCCACAGCTGCCATTGCCGTGCTCTGAAGGCCCCTTGTACCGGAATGATGAAATATCTGATCAAACATGCTGATAGTTCCGACCAAAACACTTAATTCATCGTCAATAATATTAAATTCCGCCATTGGCTGCACTTCCAAAGTAACAGTTTTTTCTGTTGTTAGGGCAGGTACGGCCGGCAGAGTGCAATCGAAGAAGACGTGAAAGCCGATAGGAGCAGGCAAGTCTTGTACAATATTTCTCTTGATGATGGCTCTGCTAATGCTGTAGACGCCATACTTCTCTGACCCCTCGAGATTCATGAATATGATATCGTAGAGGGGCTCCAAACACGCGAACCACATGACGCAGGCGGCCCCAGACTCATCGTCATTGTCGTCAACCAAGCCTTGTTCACTTCGAGTACGAGGATCGTAAAGGAAGAAGAGACCCTGATCCTTCCACAAAGCAATTATCAAGTGACCAACACTCAAAATCCCTGCACGATTGCTCTCAAAGAATCGAGTGAGGCCTTCTTCTAGGAAAATTACAGCTGGAGGGGGAGGCGGTGCTCTCTTCTGTTTTCCCTTTGTTTTCTTCGTCTTTGGTGGCTTCTTCTGCTTCGTTTTGCTTTTGCCCTTGACCTCGGGTTCTGGTGGGGGCAACGCTACTTGGCCACTCAATGTTACCTGATCGACGTCGGCGGTCAAGATATTCAAGCCAATGTGAAATATTCTAATGACGTCTGACGGCTTTACTCTCCCCTCGAGCTTATTGAATTTAATGCTCTCTTCGTGGATGTTTGTACCCAGCACCAAAATCTCGTCCAGTGTCTTCTTCGTCCAAGTGATGGGGTCCTTTATGACGGCCATTGTCAGTGCAACGACGCAGTTGGCGGCTGTCTGCTTGTTTCTAATGTTTCGAGGAAAGATTTTCGAGCCCTGATGGATGCTCCCGCAGAGGATGGCCCGTGCATCTCCACCCGCTAGTCTTTTGAAAGCATTAAGCGGAGGAAGATTAGTTGGACGAATGGCTACACTGGGGTCGTGCTTCCAAGGGGGCAGTTTATTCCAGTCCACAATGTCAATGGCACTAATCTCATAGTCTCCCTCATTGCCAAACGCTTCTCCAATGGAAGCTGAGAGGACTGCAGGTGATGTAAACCTAAAAGCTGAGACATTCCCCTGAGATTTCTCACTGTTTTCATTTCGAGTATTCGAAATGACACAGTAATAATGATCTTTCCACTTCCAAATGGCAATGTGAATATTATTCAAGAGGGTTAACACTCCACAGTCATATTTTTCCAATAATTTTTCGATTCCGGTCTCCAAATCCTGAATATTCGGTTCCTCTTTGGCAAGACTTCCCGCTTGTACGCAATCTGAAATAACGAGATTGATGCGACGATTTGACAAGAAAAATTCAGTGACGATCTCGTTTATGGATAATGGCAAATCGTCACCAAAGCGAGAAGCCGACTTTTCGTAGAGTTTATCGCCAGTAATTATGATTTCATTGATGATTTCCGTAGTCCATTGATGGGGCTCATATATTTTCGAGAAGATGGCGGCCACTACAGCAACCGCTGAACTCTGCTTCCCCCTGGTCTCCTCAGGGAATATTTCATCGACAAGTGAATGAGTTCCTGAGAGCTCCCAGATGCCACTTTTGGCATCCTCCCCCTTCCTTGAGAATTTGTACCAGTGGGCGTCCGTGACATCTTTGGGTTGTTCCTCTGGAATTTTCGATTGAAATTCGTTATCCAATTCTACTCCATCGATTATCAACTCATCCTGTACGCTCGCGAGAGATTCCGCCAGAGCTGAAGCTAGAGAAGCTGGGGTGAGAAACCACAAGACGGTAGCGGTACCAGCCTTATCGTTCGATTCATTCTCTCTCGAAGCTCTGGGATTCATCATGAAGAAGACATCTCCCTCCTTCCAAATAGGCAACATCACCTCCCCCTGTCGTACGATTCCCATTGAATTCTCATTGAAATATCCCTCCAGAAGCTGCGTTAAATCTGCTGGAGCTCCTCTAGACTTTTCTTCTTCAATGGTAACTGTAAATCTATTGATACCGATGTTAAAGGTGTCGTCAATCTCACTTGGTATAAGATAGTCTTTGACAGCACGCTGTCCCTCCATGTCCTCTCCTTGCTCGATATTCACCATATTATTACGAGTGATAGTATCTCCGAGCTTAAGGATGTCGTCGATAATCTCTTGATACCACAGGTGGGGATTGTAGAATTCTCTCATGGCGAGTGTTACAAGAGCATTGGCTGCTTGCTGCTTATTTCGAGTTCTCTCTTTGAAAATCGTCTTGTTTGTCTGATCAAAACTCCCATTAACAAATGCACCATCTTCTCCGAATTCTCTATAGCTATTTAAGTCTGGTTTGATCGGGACTTTCATTTCTTTCTCAAGCTCCTCAGGGCTCAGAATTTCTCCGATAAAAACAACTTGGAAACCGTGAATAAAGAAATCGCCTGGCCCCTCGGATTCCGGATCTACTCTCGAGCCTATCAGTCTTGCAATTTCCTCTGGATCGATTGCTCGAATGACACTGGCTCCAAGCTCTAGTTCTTCTACATTTTCAGGGTCATTTTCATTCAGATTAATACCTGGACTCGGATCAAAATAGTAATATGCAACGATCTTCGTCTTGTCCTTTAATTCTTCCTCAAATTTCCAAATAGCCCCAGTCAAATTCTTCACCTCTACCAGACCAAACTGATGATTATTGAAGAACTCCGTGATACCCTCCCGTAGGCTCTTCACTTGTCCTCCCAGAGGGGGCTTCAAATTTCCCACCACAGATGAATCATCCATTCTCACCTGAACCCTCCTATTTTTCACAAAAAAAACCCTCTTCAACTTGTCCAGCGTCAGCTCACGATCCTCGTCTCTCATCTCTACTGGCATACACCACGTATAATACTCATTCCCCTCTCTAATCACTTCATCCACGATCTCTCGTGTCCACATCTGCGGAGGAATTTCAGAAGCGCTTACTAATGCTGCCACCGGCATCGCTAGCCCCTGAATTCCACGAGTATCATCCTCAAACTCTTCAGAGTCATTGGACAAAACCCCCTGGAGAATCCACGTCTTCCCAGCTTCGCCTTTGCGAAACTCAAACCACGGCTGAAGCCCCGGCAAATCCTCCATCACTAAAATATGCCTAATGGTGAACCGATCGTTTCTCTTATCAGACCTGATGTTCCCCACGAAATGACTGACCAATTGCTCGGCATCTGGAAATCGTATGATGCAGCACTTGCCTTTAGACTTCATCACAGAAGAAGCAGCAGCAGCAGCAGCTGGGGTGCCCTTGGCCACCTTTCCGGTTTTGGCCTTTTCTTGGACGACTTGTACGCCTTTTGCGTCGCACTCTCGAGGATCAAATGTGTAGAAATAATCAAAATAGTCCTGCCTCCAGACAGCGATCGCCATTGAAGAACACTCAACAATGCCGCTCTTGTGCTCCGCGAAGAATTCCCCTAACGCTTGCTTTAGATTGAGAATCGAGGGAAGCTTTGAGTTTATCGTACCAACGACGGTCATCAAATCAACACTAATGTACACTCTCTTCCCCTCGATCTTAATTCTCGCGTCATTAAAATCCGCTGCTGTTAGACTCTTGAAATCCGTTTTCGTTGCCTTTACCTCCGCATGAAGGGCATCGCCAAGCGTCAGAATGTCATCCAAAGTCTGTCTCAGCCAGGCTCTGGGATCCTTCACTTCCTTCATGCCGATAGCCATGATGCAATTGGCAACATTTTGCGCACCTTTTCCCTTGTATATGTCACTCGACTCATGAGTCCAGCCGTGAAGAATGGAAATGTTGTCCAAATGCTTGAACGTCGTAGGAATGTTCACCTCGACATCTTTATACTGATATCCTGTGTCAAAGGCATTTTGGTTGATCAGGGGCATCGTCGCGAATTTCCTGTCCATACTGTAGTTCGACAGAGGTATCAACAGAGGTTCCCTATTAACTGCTGTCACCAGAGCCATGGACTTGTCGTTATTCGGGAACTGTTGAGTACAATCCATCAAATTCTGACTTGTCTTGAGAGCTGAGTCGATACTGTCTGGAATTCTAGCTGGAACATTGATGGATCGTTTGACAGGGGTAACGCGCAGTATTGTGATTTTATCAATGCAATAACGCGAATCGTAGCTGCGGTTTAAGTTACTGAGGAAGAGGTCCTGCATGTCGTTGAGGCATTTGAACCAAATGACACAGGCAGTGCCGTCGGTGGAACGTTCACCCGCATCCCCACAGGGAGAGCCGTCGAAATAGAAATATCCAGAGTTGGAATCGTGCCACATGCCAACAGATACACCCTGCGCTGTTACGACGCAGTAGTTGTTATTTCTGAAAAAGCGTTTGAGACCGTCGGCAAAGTCCGGGCAACCGATGCTCTCCGCAAAGAGATTTCCATAGACGATTTTGCTCTCGATGGAGATGAGACATTTGTAATCTTCGAGAAAGAGCTCGGGGGTGATCATGCTGGTGGTCATGTAGGTGGAGGCATCGACTTTGGCTCGAGCGCGACTAATTCGGTAGAGCTGATCACCGTACTTGAGAATTTTGTCGACATCGGATTTCATCCAAGTTTTGGCCGGGTAGAGGCTAGCAAGTAGGATTGAAATGACCGCGGGAGCTGCTCCTTGCTTTCCGCGACTTTCAAACTTGAAATGTTTGTTGGTCATTGAAAGTGAGCCGTGAAGGATCGCAGACGTGGAAGTTAGCCCCCGGAATTTGAGCCATTTGGTAGGAGCTTGGATTTTTTTCCGTTTCAAAGGACGGAAGACACTCAAATCTTCCATTTTGCCAAATGGCAATTTTATTGGGGATTCTGGATTACTGGATAATTTTAATGCCGCCTGGAGGGTTATGGAGTTTACAGGAATGTTGTTGAGAAAAAATGACTGTCGAATACGTGACTATTACAAAAGTAACTCATTATCACGACAAATCAATTCACATAGACAATATCATTATAGAAATGGAAATTACTTGAATATAATTTTTCAGTGAATGCATAAGGTTATTGTTTTTGTTTTTTTTCATTAAATTTTTTGGCTTCACAGCTGACCAATGAGTAATATTGACAGTTTAATCGAATAGCGAATTATGATAAAGAAAATTAAATGGAACATGAACATATTAATGTAGGCACTAGATGTTTTTTTCTTCAACAGTGTATTTTCAGAAACTATACATGCCTCCATAATCCTGTCTTCCGCTTACAATACGCTTTACAATGCAAAGTAATAAATCATAAAATTAGGTCGAGAATTCGAATATTCACTATGTGCTGTAATAACAATAGTCAGCAATTTAAAAAAAAAAACAAAAAAAACTACCCAGTATTCTTCAGATGTGGAAAATAGTCATTGCACAATAATTTGGCCTTTATAAAACTCGTCAATAGAAAAAGTCTATCCAATTTCTTACTACAATTGAGAAGGAAAATTAATCAGAGATTCAACTGTTTGAATTTTGAAAAAATAATGATAGCATTGAGACCAAGTTCATCGACTACTCAATTCATATGTACAACATAAACAAATTCTCTATATCTAGACATATCGTAGTAACAATTTTACAAAAAAATATCTACACGTAAAAATATAATTATTGTTTTCTTACAAACATACCCACGCGAGAGAACACGTCGATGTAGTCGTATAGATTACAAATATCTATTACTTTTTTCCCCATTATATTTACGTTTGTTTTTAAATTCTAACCTTTCATTCATTTAAACATCAACGAAGCCTTGTGTTGAGAGAAAGCAGCTCCGACATTTTATTGCTCGAGAGATGTGCATAAAGATCTCAATGTCTTAAAGCTTAACGTATTGTGTAGAATAGTAACACCCATATTTTTACACATAATAAACGGTATATAAACATATTTATAAATCGTCACGTACTTTTTCGGCTAAAAGTACTCATTTTTTTCCCCCCCATCAAGTAAACCTCATCTCTCATTCTCGAGAAATTCACAATCTGGGAGGAACGAATGCGATTGAGTAGACAATACATACTACATATGAAAAAATTCAATGGAATTTTTGTTGGAAAAAAATCTATTTAAAAAACCATTTCCTTTTTAGTGTGCATTTTATTAAGAAATATTTGACTGAAAAAAATGCAATAAATTGTAACCTACGGACTTTTTTCACAAATATTTATTTAATAAAATAATGCTAAAAAGACATTGCGCATATTTGCCACCACATATTTTTCTTTATTATACAACAATTCCAGTAGAAATTCAATAGTAAATTTTTTCATACGTGAGAGTATAATATGGGTATCTCCAATAATAAAGCTTACAACGTAGACATAATATAAATTCTCCTATTTTCAAAAGGGCTATATACAGAATATGTGTATAATTAACGTAAATAGTTATTAAGCAACATTATGTTTCCAGTATTGGCGTTGAATAATCAAGTTGTTCCAAGATTTGACTTGACTATCTAATTTTCCATGAACCTCCTGTAGTCAATTTATGAAAAATATATACTTAAAATCATTACACATATATAGCTTTCATTTTCTTTCTTTTTTTTTTTGTTTTTTTTTTGTAATTTTTTATTCTGGAGGAGGTTTTCACAAGTAACCATGATATTGCAAGTTGTGCTAATTATGGTTTCGAATTATTCTCGTAGAAGCGACTGGGTCAAATTGAGTACTTATACTTGGTAATTATTGAAATCTCACAACTAACTGAATATTTCCTAATTCAATGGAATTAAACGTACTCAACTGGCCAATTTGTCTCTACATTGAGATCCACTTTGTCCCACCCCCTCCAATAGTTAATTGGGAAATAATTTTAGGGCCAGTTCTCCTACCTTCCAGTCTGTATGTTAATTTTAGAAATTTTTTGCATTTTCTTTATAGATTGTAACTGAAATTTCATACGTTTCGTCTCCTGCGCATCTGAAAAAAAAAAATACAATTTCCATACGCTTTGTGACGAAATGACGTGTGGCAAGGATTTTCTCCTTCTCACAATTGAACAAACTATTCAGCGGCCGAGGAAGAGTTGTATAATTCACTGTCATTCCACTTTATTGCATTCAATTAATTTTATTTTTCTGATCTAATATTATTCAAGTAGTTTCAATCAGATGATAGAATTCTCTCGAGAGGATTTTCTTCTATCATTAAACCATCAGGTAACAAGGACTTTGAAAGACATTGACAAAGAACGAGTTGGTGAGATTGACATCAATTTCAAATGCCTCTAAGTAATTGTCAAGCATCTCTGACAATCTGTGGCTACTTTATTGCGCATTTAATCCCACTTTTGTTTTATAATTCCATTGATGCTCAATTTTAATATCAGCTATGAATTCAGTTAAATTATAATTCACCACCGAGCGCTTTAGTATTTTTGTCCTTTCTTTTTGGTCCCACGAAATTCCACGATCTACTACTCACATTCTCTTGTTGTTTATATTTGAAAATAAAGCAACAAACCTTTTGTCTATTTGTAATTGTAATAACAGAGGAATTTTAGGGACTGAAATTGCGGAATTTGTATCACAAAGACTCAATAGCGAATATAACAAACAAATCTAATGAATTTTCTCATATTTTTAGTAAGATCAATTATTGCATTCCATATACACTTGTACCCTCAACTTATTAAATTAGTCAGACAAATTTTCCAATATCACTGAAAAAATTCTCCTAAAGAATTCATTAATATTTCAACGTCGTGTGTATAAACACATAAAGAATATATTAAATTTGACAGTCCAGATGCTTTGGCAAACGAAAAAATCGGGAATTTCGGTAGATCGAACAGATGTACATATAGTCCAGTGGATGTTTCAAAAAATGCCTGAGTCGTCGACTTTTTGCTTAAATTCATTGGCTTGTCTTAACATGTTGACAGTATGTTGTTGGTTTTTTTTTTCTTTCCAATCATTTTGGATGAATCTAAAGTGAAATTTTATCATTGAGTTTGTGGGAGAAGTCGATATCAAATGCGTTTTTCAAAGGCCATCGTCTGAAGAACTAGAAACGATGAGAGGCGCAATTACTGGGAGACTATTATTTCTCTACAGGTATAATGGTTTTTGACTGTGAACAAGAGAGCTTCCCGAGCCTCACTTCACTTCCCATTGATTTATGTTCCATGACTTTACGATAGATACCTAATGTACAAATTCACATTGAATCTGGTTAAAGTGTCTTACTGCAGAGCCGCAAGAGAACTATCGAGTCGGGACGAGTATTAACTGTCCCGATTGGGATGCTTGGCAAGAAATCTTCGAGGCCAAGGGAGAGGCCAGTCGTATTGTCGTGGTACAACTCCACCTACGTTTTTCTCAAAATACTTGAACAGTGGAAACCACCAGAGTCGCGCCAAATAGTTGTTTGGTCCGTATTGCTATGAAAAAAATATAGAAATGTAATAAAAATTAATAATATATCATCGCCGTAACACTACTACGATTGAACGGACAGTATTAAAAATGCATAATTTTGTTATTTTATAGTTGAAAATTATTGAATAATTAAAATGAATTATTCATTTAAACTGACTTTGTGTGTATCTTTAAGGAAGAAATATACAAGAAATTTAGTGAAATGACAAAACACGAGTATTCAATTAATTGAAAACTCAAGAATATAATAACTTTGAAATATTTACCTTCAATTGTACATTGTTAGCCATAGTATGGTAAATATACCACAGTCTTGTGGTGACCCAGTATGCTATAATAACGTCAACAGTATAGTGTCCATGGGCGATTAAAATCATAATAACGCCAACGAAAGATGTTATCCCAACGAGCCAGTGGATTGGCTGACACCTCTTCGGAGAATCTGCCAAAATATCAATAAATAAGCAAATGAATAAAATCCATTTGTGCATTGATAGCAGCAAGTAGCCCAGTCGTTTGACAAAATTATTTTTTTTTGCAAAAAAGCCAAACATCTTTGACTTACATTCCTTGATGATGAGGTAGCAGAGTACAAGGATTACAGTATGTCCACTAAAAATCAGATCACCGCAGTACGTATGCTTTCCATTGATCACAAGTCCAAAGCCAGACATCAGTTGGAGAACGCGTTTGGTGATAATGAGAGGAGTTGTATGATTAGCTTTATCACTACAGTAGTATGTTTTACTAGGAATTGGCAAGGCTGTTACAAAGAATGTGATACTTCTCATCATATAAAGTAAACCCATCACCAAAAATATCCGTCTCACAACGATGAATCTGGGGGACAATCAAAAATGTTACATTTCACTTTATTACGCAGCAAAAGACTATTATCGTTTTTTGGCGTCAATTCTAGTGGAGATTCAATAGATTTTCAATATCTGTTTGAATTTTTCACTTGAACATTCTTATAGAATTCCAATGGAATTGTGCGTTATTTTTACAATGTCTGTATGTTACACTCACCGATGCTTATGAAATATGATAAGAAGCATAGCTGAATTCGAGCCAATCACAATGAGAACCTCGGACACAGTGAGAGCCCACTCTTGTGCATCGACATTATCTAAAACAACGTCAGGTAGTGGACCATAAACATTTCTATCTGGCACTCGATCATGTACCACAGCTAGTGACGTTGTTGTGAGGATAAAGTTGAGAACCAAAAAGAGAAATGCTGCAATGTTATAGAAAAAGTTATTAGTAATCGACACATGAATATAAAACGCTTTTCATTGATGTTCACTTCTCCAACAAATTCAACAGATGTTCCTGCAAACGATGCCAACTTTTCTATTAATTTTCAAGTGTTTTTATTATTCAATCCAGGGCATAATATTAACACTATTATGCCATCAATAATCAATGAATTGAAAATCAACTATTCTAAATGTGAAATCTTCATCCATACCGACGAGAGCTTTCCATTTCTCCTTAGGAAACCTTGGCTCCTCCCGAAGTGGTGCAGGTATATCGAGTTTGACAATACCACTGCCATTCTCCAAGCTTGTCCGCTGATGTCCAATACTGTCTATTTTATCATTATCATCCTCCTCGTAATAATCTGAATTGGAGCCAACGCCGCCCCACCTGTCTTTTCCTTTAGTCGGTGCACCAGGAAGTAATGGTTGCCTTTGATAAACGTCACTAGATTGGGCCATTCCACTAGTGCTTCCATCAACAGCTGCCTCAACGTCCTTCTCGTGTCCCTCACCGTTAGCCAATGGTCTATCGAAACTTCCGTAATCACTGTGTAGTGTTATCGCCTTATGATCTAATACCATCCTGAAACAAGAAATAACAACTATCAGTTTCTTACCCACAGTCAACCATTATTTCATAAAAACCCAGTATTCTACCCAAGCCAATTACCATTGAATGAAATTATTATTTTCAATTACTAATTACACAGCTTAGCATGAAAAAGTCAAAGTTATAAACATCAGTCGAGCCAATTGAAGGGGACAAGAAAATTTATTACAAAAATGTCCTACCGAATAGATATTTTTGAGGTAAAAGTAAAGTCAACAAGTCGAATGATTTTACTAGCTAAGAAAAATGGATGGAATATAGAATGACAAATTCAATCGGAATGATCATCTAAATGAATGAATCAATACCGAGGCTAACCTTCAATGCAATCAAAGAGTTCAGCTCAACTCAGAATATGACAATTGCAGTTTCTGCGTTGGACGTCTTAATTTTAGACATAATGTCAATAATTGAAAACCACAATCATGAGGCACAGGGAGCTCCATCCATTACGCAGGCATAAATCGTTATATAATGTAAGTTTAAAAGAATGGTAAAAAATTGCACGAGGACGGAAATGCAAATTAATCCCAAGCAAATTGAGTTTTCCTCATTTTCCAATTGAAAACCACGAATTACATATTACATATTTTGCGGCTGCTCTGCTGATTCAAGCGAGAAAATATGATCCTTGATTGGATTATTTAGAACTCTCGCATAGAAATAGTTCATCGGTGTGTGTTTACATCACCCAGCAATGGGTTATCTATTTATACTATCGGATTCAAAAGGATTGATCATAAATAATGTCTCACTTGTCTTACTTCATGTAATCGTGCATAAATTACTTTGCAGAAAAAAAAAACAATAGATTGCTAAAGATGGCTCGAAAAATTTCAAGATGAGAAAAATTAGAATTTTTCAACCTTTTGGGTGTGTTCCGTTGTGCATTGTGTCTACAAAAAATGATGGCATTATTGCATTAATTAGTTATGAATTGCCCGGTAAGGAAGTCAGTGCTCAGAATTGGGATATTCATGGACTCCAGAATTAGAACGAAGCCTGAGAGTTAGCGAATCACAAGTGGCGGCGTCACATTTACCTCTCAATCTACAACTATAGAGTAGTTTCAAATCGAAATTGTCCCGCAATTTGTGCAATGTAACCTTGAATAGGTCAAGCTCGACTAGATCCGTTGATGAAAAAAATTTAGTCATTGTCACTTTATCCTCGATCTTATCCCAAGAATCAAAACTCACAATTAATTTAACACTCTTATCGAAACAAAGCTCACAGATATCACTGAGCAATAATTAACAATTCGGTTACTTGGAATTATAAGGAAACCAACGCCTTGTCTCTTATTTTCCCAAAATAAAGTAAAAATTCACATATTTACAGGGGATAATATTCTTCTCATCCAAATCCAATCCAATTCTACCCATATTGAACTTGTTTGCTTTGCTCGATCTCCTGGTATGTCAAGGATATCTAGCCTAGTTTAGTTTAAAATAAAGGAGTCAGCATGATAGACCAGAGATAAACACAAGACTGTCTCTGTCTCCACGCAGCCGATATGATAGGTATTTAATAGCGTTACGGAAGACCGTGGCGAGCCTCAAGAACGGCCAACGGGGATAATTGGTCACGACAATAATTGCACCAAGAATTCTTTTGTTTTTCAAGTCTACTTATTGGTATTTTTGCTTTTGCTCGTTTCATTCCACTATATGCATTATGTCTTTGACTTGACATCAATAGCTCCTTCGCAATAATCACGATTTATGAGTCTAGCATATAAATAACTGATACTCATGAACAAGATACGAGCAATTGCTTCTTAAAAGGTCTTTTTGTGGCTTCACGACATCCCAAGAGTTCAAACATTGAATAAGAATAAATTCATTGATTGCGCTCAATTTGTGTTAATTGCGAAGAAAACAAAGTATTCTTGGGCTCTTGGACGATAAAAAAATGTTCAAGTCTGAAAATGTTTGTTCTTATTTTATCAATTTACCGTTAAACCAGTATTAGATTCAGCTCGATTGAGAAGACATAATTCTCTCTATGCCATTGCAATTTTGCAAGTTTTACTAGGATGCCATATACCATGTGATACATAATCAGACGCACCTGGGACGGATTAGACGTGGTAAATAGTGCCAGCCATAGTAGAATTTTTCATTTGTGACAATATTCAATGCGAATTCCAACAAGGTCAAATATGGGCTATAAAAAAGAGGATGACTCTGCGCTTAAAAATGAGAGAAATAAAAATCTTGCCATTCTAATTCTCGGCAAAATTACCGCAGCCTTTAAAATAAAATGCCTGAATCATTCTCTTCATTAGCTAAAACTTGCGCGACAAGAACTCGAGTATTAAACATTTTAAGAGCTCGCTCGTCTCTTGAAACAAATCGCCAGCTGTAGATAGTCGCAAAATTCTCGTTAAATGCGAAGTAGAAGATCCATACGGAAAGCGTCAAGTCAATATACTTACGGATTGCCCGCAAAGACTGTCGGTACTCGTTGCATGGTTGGCAAAAAAAAATAGCACCCGATTTCATAAACTACCTTTGACGTATCTCTCAAGCATTAACTCGGGCTTCACAAACGAGCAGACACACGTTGCACTCACTCTCCAGTGCAAATCCATCCTTTCGAAATTACTTAAAACGATAAAACACTTGGAACCAAGGTCACAACATTCCACATGTGAATACACCCAATACAAAGAAAAATTCACCAATAAGTGAAATAATAAACACAGCAAAGTAGAGGGAATGACAACAACGTATCGGTGTTGACAATCCTCATGCAGGCTTGACGATATACTAATAGCGCTTGAGAGTCGTGCGGTCAGTCTGGCTTGGTTGGCGGCCTCTAGCCTTATCTCACACTTACGCCATCGGAAAGGTACGGTATTATAGGAGAGGCAACCGATTTCGTACGAACATCCCCACCACTCTCATTCTCCTTATTTAAATCACACATGGAAATTCAGTTGTCTTTCAGAATTCTATGATATGTATGACTAAAGACGGAATAATAAATTTACAAATTAATATAAATAGTAAGGATCAAACTAATGTCGTTAAAATTTTTTCAACTAAAATACAAATGAACATTTGTTGTCCCTTCTTTTAAAATGTATATAATTTTCATAAATCAAAGCGAATCTTTCTTGACTACCTGACCAAGTCTTCAATAGGTACAAAGAATTTACGACCATTAAAACCTAATGATATTTTAATAACTCTGCATTATACGTGGGCCTATAGGCATTCCAAGCCCATTTTT
>JAPYZN010000855.1:0-33472 GCA_030522865.1 Psyttalia lounsburyi
CGGGAGTACAATATAGAGATACCTGAGAACGTGCCCGACGGCACGCTTCTGCCTCATCTGGACATGACCGTCAAAGATCCAGACGTCGTAAGTGGCATTATATTTTTCCTCAATCAATTGGCTTGTGATTGGGCCATTTTGTTTGGTAATTTGCACTGGTGTATTTTGTTTATTCCATCATTTCTTGAAATTAATGAGTACGATAAGCCTAAGGTATTTTTCATCGATGAATTTTTCCGCAGGGCTTCAACTCGGAATTTTCCCTCCGCCTGGAGGACATAACTGGTGCATTCACCGTTGAGCCAGCAACCGCCACAGGGCTCCCTCGACTACGAGAACCCAAATCAACAAAAATTCATAATTCTGGTGATTGCTGAGGAGTTGCACACAGAGCCCAAGTTATCATCGACGGCAACAGTGACAGTGACAATAACCGATGCAAATGATAATGCCCCGTCGTTCAGTTCTCCAACCTATACAGCTGTAGTCTCGGAGACCTCGGCACCGGGCACCCCAGTAGCAACAATCAAAGCAAAAGATCGAGACAGCGGTAGATTTGGTACAGCGGGAATAGTTTACCAACTGCTTGGCCAAGGTGCTGAACACTTTGCCGTTGACAAGCGCAACGGTAGTATAACAGTGGCAGCCTGTCCCTCACCAGGCACCTCACCCTGCCTAGACTTCGAGGAGCAAAACGAGTACTTCTTGAACTACAAAGCAATCGATGACGATGGCAATGGACAAACAACAACAGTGTCCCTGAGAGTTTCCCTAGCAGATGCCAATGACAGTCCCCCAAAATTCCTCCAGGACAAGTATCGAGCAGTTGTCGACGAGGGGGCCGAGAAGTTTGAGCCGGAGCTTAAAGTACAGGCCCGAGACCGTGACAAAACATCCAAGATAAGCTACTCGATAATCGATGGTAACGAACTTGGTTTCTTCGAAATTAACTCCAACACTGGAGAAATCACTGTAGCTAACAATGGTCCGGTTGATCGTACCAATTCGACTCACGACTGGATCTCATTAACAGTGGCTGCAACAGACGGCCTGTATACTGATACTGCCATGGTCAATGTCACTGTACGAGACGTCAACAATAACGATCCAGTATTTCCCCACGACGTTTACACAGCCAGTGTACCGGAAACAGCAGCACCTGGCACTGTTGTCGAGGAGATGTACGCCACTGATGCGGACAGCGGTGTAAATGCCCAATTGAAGTACAGAATTCAGAAAGGGGCCTTTGATGATTTTGTCATTAATGAAACAACGGGAATTGCATTGGTCTCGGGTAAACTGGATTACGATACGAGAAATGCTTATCACATTGAAGTTATTGCACTTGATGGAGGCACACCGAGCCTCACAGGAACAGCAACACTGATGATTAAAATTGAAAATACCAACAACAAGGCACCCTACTTCACACCCAATACTCAAAGGGCAGAAGTTACTGAGGATTCCCCTGTCGGTACGGTCTTTACATCGTTGAAGGCCGTCGATCCCGACAGCACAACTCAGGATGCCTTAAAATTCTCCATCACTGAACCGATAACAGCTATCGATAAGAATGGACAATTGGTAACCGGCAACACAACTTCTTTCAAGGACTTTTTTGCCATCGATCCTAAGACTGGACAAGTCTCGGTGGTTCGGCCTCTCGACCGAGAGATAGCTGCGACAGTCAGTCTCAATGTCATTGTGACAGATACATCAGCATCTGTTGTCCAACAGGGGACTGGAACTCTTGTGATTACAATTATTGATGTCAATCATCTTCCACCGGAATTTTTGAAACCCTGGACGAAGGAGAATCCAAAGTATCTGATTGAGATGCAGGAGGAGCAGCCAACCGGAGCCATAGTTGGCGCCTTCACGGCGACAGACGTTGACAGCAACATCGCGGGGTATACCATTGATCCACCCAGTCCATACTTCAATATTGACAACGTAACGGGAATCGTTCGGACAAGTCAAATAATCGATTACGAGGAAACTAAGCAGCTTGAATTTGCAGTAATAGCTTACGATTCTGGTGTACCGCAGCTGTCATCAACAGCCAAAATCACTGTTAACATCATCAATGTCAACGACCAAGAGCCAAAATTCATGCAGGATTCGTACAGTGTTACTGTCAAGGAGAATTCACCACCGGGGACTCACGTTACCGTCGTTAAAGCCACTGACGGCGATGAAGGCCCCTTCGGAGATGTCAGCTACAGTCTCATTGGTGAGCATGCTTCGGATTTTAATATTGGACATGAGACTGGTGAGATTACAGTTGGCGCTGCTACTGTTCTCGATCGTGAAGAGACAGCTGAGATCACTATAACGGTTATGGCAAGCGATGGTGCCCCCATGAACTCAAGAAGATCAACTACAGTTCCTGTGGTGATTCACCTCGAGGACGTCAACGATAATAAACCAGTTTTTACTCAGCACAGTTATCGTGCCTCAGTAGCTGAAAATCTCTCCATCAATCCACCAGCAACGATACTCCAGGTGCGCGCCGAAGATCACGACGAAGATATAAACGGCAAAGTTTTGTACACAATAGTCAGTGGTAATGAAGATGGGGCTTTTAATCTGAACTCGGAATCCGGTTTCTTGTATCCGGCAATCAGTTTAGTTGGCCGGGCCGGAAGTTACAGAATCGAAGTTGAGGCGAGAGATGGCGGAGGCAAGGGGCCACACACCGACAGAGCTTACGTAGATATCCGAGTAATTCCTGTTAATCAACATAAGCCCGAATTTGTAATGCCTGAATTACCTAATGCCACTGTAGAGGTGCCAGAAAATGCTGGCGTACCAAATTATTTGGTAATGACAGTCAGAGCAACCGATGAAGATACTGGTGAGAACGGTAAAATCAGTTACTACCTCAAAGTTGGTAACAGAAATGTACCAGAAACTGATGAATTTGTGATCGATCAAGAGACTGGTGAGCTACGAGCGAAAATTATACTCGACAGAGAAGTGAAGAGTAAGTTTGAGTTAGTTCTCGTTGCTACGGATCATGGAAATCCAACCAACTACGAAACTCTCCGTTTGCTAACAATTCTACTTGTTGATACTAATGATAATGTTCCGGAGTTTTACGAAGAATACCACTTCCGTGTACCCGAGAATCGCCCCAAGGATTACATGGTGGCTAGAGTCACAGCTGAGGATAAAGACGAGGGTAGGCATGCCAGAGTTTACTATTATATTGCTGGAGGTAATGATGATGGTTCATTTTACATTGACAAATCGGACGGAACGATCTACACCAATAGAACATTCGACCGGGAAACGCGCGACAATTATGTCTTATCTGTCCTAGCGGCTAACGATCCAGATCTTTATATTCCGCAGTCAGAGTCTGGTAAATCATTTATCTATAATCCTGAGCACGGTCACGTTAACGTTACGATAACAATCCTAGATGAAAACGATAGTCCACCGGTGTTCGAGCGAAGTGATTACTACACGGGAATAAATTCCATGGCCAATGTCAATGACATCGTGGCCAAAGTGACAGCTTACGATCAAGATCTCGGTGAGAATGGTACTTTACATTATTACGTAGCATCGGCAAATCTTTATAAATATGGATCGGATAAGCCGAGTGGATCCATCGTACCGAGTCCCTTCAATGTCTCGCAGGATGGCAAACTCCGGACAAGTGGTTATATGGCGGAGTACAATCAGGACAGATTTATAGTTGAAGTTGTGGCTAAGGAGACAGCTTCCCCGGAGAGATTTGCCATGGCAAGAGTTCACGTGTGGGTCTTCGAGCCCTCTCAATTGATCCGGGTTATTCTGTCGCGTCCACCGGACGAGGTGCACAGGCAGAGGGACGAAATTGTTGCGGAATTGTCAAACGCTACTCAGAGTAGAGTTGTTGTTGATGAGATCAGGTATCATGTGGACTCGGCAGGAAAGATCAGGCGAGAGTGGTGTGACATGTATCTGCATGTTGTTGATCCTAAGAATCAGAACATCACACCAGTTCCTCAAGTGCTCAGAGCTATCGATGCCAAATACGATGTACTCAAGGATTACTACATTGGCTTTGCCATTGAGAATGTCGTGCCGGCTTTTGCTGGACGTCAGGAGGCCCCCTTCGACCCCGCTCTTGCCGCTCTAATCGCTCTTCTTGTTGTCCTATTAGTGGGGGCTGTCACTGTTACTGTTGTCTGCTGCTGTCTCAGGCACTGGGTGATCACTGTCCCCAGTGACATCAGGAAGAAAGACGGACTCATCAAGAAGCAGATAATTGACGAGCTCAATACAACCGAGAATCCTCTGTGGATCGAGCAAAAATTGAAGCTCTACGAGGAACAAGAATTGACAATGCAAGTGTTCAGCGAACCAGAGGGAGGATTGATGACGGAGAGAAGGGGGAGTGGTGTTAGCGTTGGTATGGACACTTCGCAAGATAATACTTATGCTACTATTCAACATCCAACACCCACTAATAGGCATCGCCCGACGACGCCTGATTATACGACACTGCCGGGTAATCATAGTCTTTATGAGTCTGCAATGGGCTTTCAGGGATCAACATTTCAACCATCAACGACTGTCGTACCACAATTGACACTAGATCGCGATGGACAACCCCAGTTTGTCTCGGGACTCGTATAAGAGGCCAAAATAATCATTAATATTTCTCTTCAACTTGTGTTTTGGGGTTTCTTTGGTAATCAAAGTATCGTAAACTGTGAAATGTGCCTGCTTGTAGCACACAGCCATTCTTTTCTACATTCTTTGTGACAAGTTGATTGTAAAAGAAATGTTGGAAATTGAAAACTCACACACAAGGACCTCGACAATAACTGGATCATATGGTTTGGTCCAACGTGGGAGTTTTTCTTGGGTAAATGTTAAGAAAGCCCTCCACACCTTCGATTTTCCTGAAATTTTGTGGAGGTCTCTGTTAGGTCCGTGCGTAATAACCGTGATAATGCTCGTGACTTACCCCATATTCCGGTAGCGCGTCCTTCAAGGCCCATCTCTGATTTTTTTAATCGAACTGAAGAACTGAAGACCGTTCGATAAGCCCGCGCACATCACGAAAATTTCCTTGACATTCACTGTTCACCATAGCACTGCTTATTAAACACTGAGATGGCATTCACTGTATTATATTAAGTGTTTCTCTGATCAAGGTTGGGCACTGTTTGGGTGTGTGTCGGATAATAATCTTTCTCCACAGCCGATGTATACACTTCCCTTCAAAACAAAACACCAATGGTTATATATAATCCGACTACCTCGAGTGTAGATAAACAGGAGACATCGAATTCGGAGACAAAATCACAATATTCGTGGCGAATAAAATGAATTTACTTTGGGGGAGGGGGGGGGGGGGGGGGGGTCTTTCTTAAAATTTCCCGTTTTTTGAAAAAAGGGGGGGGGGTTATAACAAAATCCCAAGCTGTGTCTGCATCATGCATCACACATGTCATAATCATCGTCAGGTAATGTTGTTTATCTCCTGTCTTATTGACCGTAAAATTCTCATTCTCCCAAGTTTAATGGTAAACTCATATAGCTGAATAAGTATTAGGCATTTTAAAGGATTTACTAGGTAAATTAATCGAAATTTATTATGTATTAATGTAGCCGGTGTGTGCATGTATATATTTGTGCGTTGCCAATCTGGGATACGATACTAATTGATGAATTGATTTATTGATTAATTCCAAGTAATTCCTGTGGTAGATATATCATTAATTTTAAGGTAAATCAGGTAAATGGCAATAGGGTTCTCTCGTCGAGCGACCGATGCTTGGCACGACAGGTATATTATGTATATAAGTGAATGTTTAGATGGATCCGTCCAGCCCAAGTCTTCGATTATTTTTATCTATAATTAACGATTTGTATTGGAGCTGTTTGGTTTTTTTTTTACTAACGTCCTTTTTTTTTCTCAGCATTATTTTGTATGTTTATACTGCCAATTTTTGGGAAAGTCCCACTCTGTTAAGTCATTAGCCATTACTCGTAATTATTATTGTAAATGCTTATAAGTGAAGAAGTACTTTGCGATTGATTGATCGAGTGTTGACGCATAATTTAGAATATTTAATTTATGTTGATGTTGAAATTGTGAAGATGTCTGTGATTTGGTGATAGTCGACACTGACTATGAATTTGTGAATGAATTTAGCAATTAATTGTTTTGTTAATTGATTGAGTCCAGAGGGCTTTGGGCGGACTTAGTCATATCATAGTTAAATCGAAAAGACAATGGAAAAAGTGAAAAAAAAAAATAGATAAATTGAACGGTGACGTCGATTCGCAACGAATCCCGATTCCATCCGTCGATTGATTAATTTGTTTAATTGATTAAATTAATATTGAGCAGACTGGTCAGCAATGTTTTGTACAACTTAAGAGAGCTCAAGCCGTCCTTCTTCCATTTTTACAAAAGAAAAAAAGAAAAAGAAAATTCCTCGGAGTGCATAAGGAGATAGTGGAGGTTGAATGGAAATTCACGAAAAAAAAATGGTGGGCTTTTGCTGCGAATAGCAATCACCGGACAAATCTAGCGTCCCACGTAATTAGTTTAGATGTTTTCACCATGTGAAAGAGGTGAAAAATAATAAATGACGACAGGAACGAAAGACATACCTAATACATCCTTAAAAATCCATGTTATCAGTATCATCCTATAGATATTATATTATATGGTTGCTATTAATATTATTATTATAATTATTATTATTAATCAAAGTTAGGAGAAATTATTGTCTGTTTATTCATTACAATATTTATTGTAATACTGTAACATATTTTATGTAAACGATTATTATATAAAAATATTCGTACGCAATAAGTGAAGTACATTCATTTGGACCTTTCTCAGTCTTTCTTCTTCAGGTGAATCTGCCGTTAAAGTAATAAAGTAATGTCTTAAAAAATTGATACAAGAGGGTATTAGTAGACTTACTTGTTACTGTAATTATAATTAATTTGTAATGGAAGAACTTGCTCCACCAGACGTATCCCCGCCATCTTTCATGGGAATCACGGACTCTTCAATTTTCTCAATATCTTTTTGGGTAATTTCTGTAGGTTTCGGAGTGTAATCAAAGATTTTAATTACGGATTCTGGCTGTTCAGTCCATAATTTATACCCCCGCTTCGTTGGGATTGTTCTGGTTGTTTTGCAAAGAAGACATGTCCATTTTACGGCTTTTAAGGGTTTCGATATCAGTCTCACTCTGGCTGATTCTCCTGAGACGAGAGGGGTCTGACAGCCCTTGCAAATGCTTCGTTTGATGCTGGGCTCGCTGAATAAGGAGGTTACATGAAATATTCGCGAATAAATTCTGGACGATTACCAGTAAGAGATTATTGATATTTACATTCTGAGAACAGATCGTTTGGCACAGCTGACCATTATATTCCCACAAAGAGAGGCAGCTACAGGATCTGTCTTCGATAGCAACTGACCAGCTTGGAAGAGGTAATTCATCCTCTCAAAGACATCTTTTCCCTGGCACGATTGCTCATCTAGAAATGGTTATATTTTACCCTAAACCTACAATTTTGTTTTTGTATCACAAGAGGACTTGCTGGAGTACTTACTCATTGTAGAATGAGATGTATTCAACGCCCAAAGAGGTTAGGTCGTACACCAGCGCAGACAAACACGCAATCAATCACAAGAATAATGAGAATATCCTTTGACTCCCATTGTTTAAACTTCAGGCGCTGATGAATAAGTATCTTATCCCTATCAGTAGGATATTATTCAGTTGGTGGATTAGAAAATCAACTCGCACACGTGAATCCGCGACAAATATATCAGCGACTACTTGCCCGACTCAGAAATAAAATGCCCTTATATATAGAATGTAAAAAAATGAGCATTTATTTACAACTATTTCGTCCTGTTGAAAAATCGGTTTGATGGCTTAAGAAAACAAAGTAATATGTACAGTGGGTGGATTCTTCGTCAAATGGGCGACCAATTTCATCATGTCAATTTCATCGTTACATGAGGAGGAGAAGCCCAGGTGAATTGAGGGAGATAATGAAATTAGACGGAACACTCGATAAAAAATGCTTTTCCAGTGGCTGATGTCCTTGATATTTTATGCCTTGTAATAATAGGGAGAATAGGTAGGCTCCTGGGGATATTTTGATGAAGAGCTGGATGCTGTTAGAGGTGTTGTATCTGATATCTCCTTCTTCAAAGAAGCAAGGCTCTTGATGACAGGAGTCGCTATGAATTTTACCATCTCGACTTTTTTCGACTTATTTGGAGAAATATTCTCCTGCTCATCTTTAATGTCTTGGGAGTACTCGTCAGTTATTTCGAGGCTCTCCATCATCTCTGGCTTTAAGATACTGCTGTCCTTATCGTCAGGGTCTCTCGGTCTGAGCAAATTTACATAAATTCAATGAAACAGCCTATTCTCTTTCATTCATAAAAGATTACTTACAAAGTCAGTTGAGGAAGCCCCTCGTAACCGAATTCAGTGAGAAGGCCCTCGATTTCGTAGACCTGTTGCCTCAAACCCTCATAAATGTTTGTACATTCGTCCGAGAACCT
The DNA here is from genome assembly GCA_030522865.1 of Psyttalia lounsburyi. NCBI lineage: Eukaryota > Metazoa > Arthropoda > Insecta > Hymenoptera > Braconidae > Psyttalia > Psyttalia lounsburyi. The sequence continues at coordinate 8,555 of JAPYZN010000855.1, forward strand.
GTACACATCCGTAACGTAGTTGTCCCGTGGCTGATTGTCCTCAATAATCTCATCCTGCAGTGATCAGGAGATCAGAGGAATACTGAATGATCTACAAACAACTCTTGGATGGCTTACTCACATGAATATTTTTAATCGACTCCAAAAAATTCTCCAGGTGCTTGCTGGCCTCCTTCACGAGCTCTCCGTATTTGCTGATGAAAATGTGGGGAGTCTCCCATTGCTTGTCCAGCCGTTTAATTCCATCATCGACAATCCTCCCTTTCCTCCGAAAGCTCTGCCATAAATCCGACATATTCACTGGCTTTGTCGACTTTGCACTTTACAAAAACAAATCCAAACGGTCTTTGAGTTTCAAAGAGGATTTAGCAGACGTCAGAGACCTCCAACCTTTCCATTGGAGCCAGCGTTCAATTATTGACTCAGGGTAAGGAAGAGAGGGCCAATGTTTTCGGGACGTATGTGGCCAAGTAATCAGCCAATCATGAGCATTTCCGTTGGAGCCTGAGTCGAGAACTCAAAATGGCGTTGCGTATCATGAGACAATTGATAATAATATCACTGTCTGTGGTATTAATTGTCTCAGCAATGAGTCAATAATATTCACAATTGATTAACGATACTGAAATCCCTGCTGCAACGATTGATTCTCAACCTGATTTCCGGCATTCCCTCGCTGTCTAGGGGGCGCTTGTCGTTCTTGGAGAAGAGGATCTGACAACGCTGATCACCGCTCCCTTCCTCTACCCATTCGTCGTAAAAACCGGTTGCCGGTGTGCTCTCTCGGGGCCGTTACAATCCTAGAGCATTAGCCACTTCAATTCGCTGTCCCGTGTACGTCGGACACTCAGATTTCAGCTCCTGAGTTTGGCTGATTTTGACCAGTATTTAACGAATCTTCTCGAAGCCACAGCATCATTTGGTCAACGTAAGTTAATTGTTTTATTTGGGGCCACTGGTTGCATTGGTAATTTAATTATCAATTTTTTCACGTGATTTTTGGAGGTAAATTGAGGGGAATATTCTTCTCCTTTGTTCTCTAAGAGTCATCAAAGTAACAGTACTCGATTGTGTCATAATTACTGTTACGCAATAATGAGATTATCCGGATAAATTGGGGAAAATTTCTCTACTGTTTTTGCGATGAAAAAACTCGGGCGATTGTGGTAGATTCAATGACTTGGGGACAATAGAAAAGCGTTAGGGAATAGCAAGGCATTTCTAAACTGCCGAAGCAGACAATGGCCGGAGGCTTCATCAGATTTACTGGCTCAATGGGACGGTTGTCAGGGGTTATTTCTATTGACATATGGAGGTGTTGAACTGAATGAGAGGATGCAACAATTTTTTGCTAGTGCTAAACATGTTGCGAATGATACAATGAACGTATATTTTCATTTGCATCGATTGTTGAATTTTTATTGCCGAGAAAGGGGACTAATTGCCAGTGTCAGGGTCACGGAGGTACCTGATATCAATGTCAACTCCATTGAAGCGTGTGTCACTTGGCGCGTTTAATGCAGATTTAGCAATGAAAATTCATGAATGATTTACATTCTGATGCAATTACCGTGTGGGAAGAAATGTCTCTAGTGGTGAATTAGAATCAACTGCGCTGATTTGTCAAGTTCCTGAATTTTTTTGGGTGTAAACTTGGAGCTCTGTCCCAACAAAAGTCCGGGCCCTCAAAGTACCCAATCCCCAAAATATCCCTGGACTTATTGTCAACGTTTTATCTTGGAATATATTTCAGATGTCACCGGCAATTCAGAAACCAGCTCCATTTTTCAAGGGCGCTGCTGTTGTCAATGGCCAGTTCAAGGACATCTCTTTGACGGATTACAAAGGGAAATATGTTATTCTCTTCTTCTATCCCCTGGACTTGTGAGTAGCCTGATTGTTAGTCCAACGAAAAATCATTTTTCCAGTTTCAATAAATATTTAGTATTCATTATCTTCTTTTTTTTCCAGCACTTTTGTCTGCCCCACTGAGATCATCGCATTCTCAGACCGTGCGGCTGAGTTTCGCGCTATCAACTGTGAGCTAATTGCGGCCTCATGTGATTCTCACTTCTGCCATCTCGCATGGGTGAATACTCCTCGCAAGCAGGGGGGCCTTGGAGAGATGGACATTCCTCTACTCGCTGACAAGAGCCTCAGTATTGCACGCTCCTATGGTGTTCTTGATGAGGACACTGGCATTCCCTTCCGCGGACTCTTCATTATCGACGACAAGCAGAATCTCAGACAGATCACCATTAATGATTTGCCAGTTGGACGGTGAGGATTTTGTTGTCCATCAATTCCACGAGCTCTCACTTTTTTCCTCGTCAGAGATCAATGGAGCGAGAATGATGCAAGACCTCATAATTATTTCCCCACTGAGTCACGGTTCTATTGGTATTTTTTTTTCGCTTTTACAGTTCAGTTGATGAGGCCCTTCGTCTCGTCCAAGCGTTCCAGTACACCGACAAGCACGGTGAGGTCTGTCCAGCTGGCTGGAAACCAGGCAAGAAGACCATGAAACCAGACCCAACTGGATCCAAGGAATACTTCCAGAGCAACTGAATGCCCAGACTACAATCAATCACAGGAGGAGACAATATTTTTTCATTCACGTACTTAGGTTGCAGAGCTCTTTCCATTTCACTCTAACATTTAAATACTCTCCATTGTATTTTCCAACTCAATGACACTCTCAATCAATTCCAATAGCTTTAAGAACGTAATTGAGTCTCGATTGATTCGCTAATTGTCACTGGTCACGCCAGCCGTGAGCACCATTCCTGGTTAACGAGGAATTATCAAATAAACAAAAACAAGCATTGTTCATAAAAAAATACTGGGCGTTGTTCATTTCTCAGCATCTTTTTTTTCTTCATTTTTTTGTCAATGATGTGAAGGTTAATGCGGGCTATTAAAAAGAACTATTAACCTTCAGAGTCAGCCGGAGAATAGGCAGAGTTATTTCTCAACAGTAAAAAGTCATCGAAAATTCTAGAATGAACGAAGGTTGCGAGAACGCCATCACAAAAACAGGCAAGTTTGTCGGAGACTCTGCGGTTATATCAGTCGCAGACGATGACTCCGTTAGTCTCATGAGAATTTCAATCCCCGTTAGGGTTATCACAACTGCTGAGAGTCAACGTTAACGTCAATTGCCGTTTTTTTTGCATTAGTATTTTTTTTTAAACTGTCTCTGTTGTCCGCTGATAAACGATAAATCACTAATGACTCTTTGCGCATTTATTGGTGTTATCAGGATGGGGATTGTGCAATTATTTTATCATCGGCTTGTGCTCCATGTGCACCCTGGCGGAGGCTGGTGCATCTCTGATTGTCACTATCCTAACACCCCTTCTAGCCTGCGATCTTGCCTACAGTAAACAGGATGTGATGATGTTGAACGCAATTGGCTCCCTGGGTATTGATGAAAAACACTCATTGTGGATATCAAGATTCAGGGGAGTATATTGAACATGATTAAGATGATTGATATGTTTGCATTTAGGAATGGCTCTAGGTGCTCTACTCTTTGGATCTCTGGGGGACAGCAATGGACGTAAATTGCACATTCCAACAACCATGATCGTCATATTCTGCGCCTCAATTGCCTTGTCATTCTCCCAGAGTTATATCCTCATCGGTCTCTCCATATTTATCCTCGGAGTCGGGTAAAATTCTCGGATATTCAATTAAAACATTCCTACATTCTTAGAATGCATTTTCTAGCGTTTCAGGGAACAATGTCATACTCCGTGTCTACATGATAGAGTGTCTTCCAGCAAAACGTCGAGGAACTTGCCTGGCATTTCTGGATTTTATGTGGATCGTTGGCATGATTTCGGCCCTCGGTATGATGTCTGTATTTAGAATTGGGGCGTGCATATAAACGGAGAGAAATTATCCGGAATAATTGCCCAACCGATTGGTAAAGCTGTAGTATTACAGCGATTCAGAAAAACAATACGTAAGCGCTTGGTAAAATTGGTTGACTGCCTGAGCGATTACATAATTTTTCATGACGATTTCTCTCGGCGGAGAAATGAATGTCTTTATTTTTCAATGACTCCAAATATATTTCACACATGCTTCTGTTGTTCATTTGCCAAGCCATCTCCTGGTGGCTGATACCCTCCATCATTCGCATGCTGGGAAATGAGTTTCGTCCGAGCTCGTGGCGAGTACTGGCAGGAATCGGTGGAGCTCCGAGTCTCATGATGGCTTGTGCCACGAGTTTACTTCCCTCGAGCCCGAGGTATCTCGTCTCTCGACGACGACCACTCCAGGCTCTGTCAGTTCTCCAGCAGATATTCGCCATTAACAACTCCAAACATGGCGACAATTTTCCTGTATGTTAATGACAATCCCCAAATCGTCCAGGCATTCAATTAAATTGCCAATGTTTCATGAAAATTACAGCAATGCAACCTGGATGACGATACACCAGCTGATGATGACGCTGAAGTGTCCAATAACACTTTGGTCACGATAAAGCAACACTTCATGAAAACTTGGAAGCGAATTGTCATTATCTGCTCACCAAGATTCCTGAAGAATACACTCCTCCTACTTTTAGCTCATTTACTGCTGTTCCCGGGGTAAATTCTTGGCTTTCACGAGCGACAGATAAAATGTGGCGTTGGTTTATGAGCTTTACAATGATTTAGATTCATCTGGATGACACTCTGGAGCACCCACCTCAATCGTCTCAGCACTACCAGCACAAATACGACCTTGACATTGACTGAGCATTGCGTAACTGACACTGGGGATATTGTTATGAGCTTTCTTCATAATTGTCACGTAGCCAACTATTCGTTCTTCGAGTACTCGATTATTTTATCGTCGGGCTATGCTCTGGGGGAATGCCTTCTGGTGCTTGGAGCTGATGTCATCGGGAGACGGCTGTCCCTCGGTAGGTTAACTTATTTACCATCAGTTTTAATAATTGTTTAGCTGGCATTCTCAAGCTCTCTCATCTCCAAGCCGGCAATTGCTATCAACTTGTCCATCCAAACGAAACTTCTCAATGGTTTTTTTCTTTTCCAACGGTATTTTTACCGTCCAGACTATTTATAAATATCATTCCCGCAATTTATTTGTTGCATTGAAGCCTGATCGATGGATTCCAACCGGAAGTGGAAAGTGATTGATCGTGCCTGTGCGGTATAAACTCAAGTACTAAAAATACTTGACTCGAGAATGTTGTTACTGGAGCTGGAGAATTTGAGACTCTCCTGCGCCCAAAAGTGAAATTGGGAGCACGTCTGCCGATAAAGTTCTCCACTTGTGCAAAATATATTAATGTCTATTGCTTTATTGCTTTGTTGACAATGGGAGGTAGTGAAAAAGCTCGGCCGAACCATTGTCGAAGTAATAATTTTGCCATTTCAGTTATTTCTGCTCTCACTGGAGGTACCTCAGTTCTGGCCATGATTTTCATATCCCACACGGACTCAACTGTCCTATCGATGTCCTTGCTCGCCTCGTACTCGGGTTTACACACGATTACGACAATTTTACTGCTCGAAAATTATCCAACATCTGTGCGGTAACTATTTTTACACCAGCTGTTTTATTTTTTTTACGTTTTACTCGCTGACTCGGAGTTTTCAATTGCAGGGGAACGATGACAGGACTGACCGGAGTGCTGCCCCACCTCGTCTCATTCTTCATAAAGTTCCTCATCCACATCCCATGTCCGAATACTCTCTACATAGTACTCAGTCTTTTAATAGGTATCCGCGAAAAAATAGCACTTGTTTGAAGATATCATACCCTGTTTTTGCACACGTGTTGAGCACATGTCGATCCACCAAAAGTCCACCAAAAATATTCGCAAAACGAGGGAGAAAATTGTTTACACACCGTCAATACCAAAATCCCTCTACTGTTGTAGATGGGAAATGTTGATAGTAACCATCGGACTATAATTAACATACTTGAGATTGATTTAGTTTTGTATTTTCGCGCAGGGGCTGCAATACCGGCTTTGCTCGTACCAGACTTGACCAACGCCCCAATGAGAGAGTGAGAGCTTGAAAAATATTGGAAATCACCCACCGACTGACCAATTTATTCATTCCCAAACGCCAGCTGATCACTGAGATTGGATTTATCATCAGAAAAAATGTAATCTCAATAAAAATTAAATCTTAAAAATAAAATTAAAATTAATTCAATCAATGTCCGTTCCAATGTCAGTAAATTTAAAGCGCAAAGTGCGACAATAAATGTGAATTGTTACGAACAAAGAAACAGAAAATAAGTGGAATTTTTCTCATGATTCCCCCAGATATCCCAACAAATACAAAATCCGATGTTACGTATTCTCGCGAGACTCTCAGAACCCTTTGGATATGTCATAACACCGAAAGCCAAATAAATAACTCCACCAGAGGAGGTCGTGTGTGATTATTTATAAGAAAAACCCATAGGAAACTGCAAAAAAGAGAAATAAAATCCGTAGAGGTGAAAAAAAGTGATCGTGGAAGCGATGGACCGTCTTCCGCGTGTCTATTTTAACCGGCATGAGTAGATGAAGAGCATTTATAATTGCGCATGCTCACTCGATCCTCCCCAACACTGGTTTGACTCAGTCTTGGTGATTCTTGGCAGTATCCACCGGGCAGTCATCAAGAATATATAGTAAAATTGAGTTGAGCGATCGTGGAGGCTCGTCCGAGAAGATTCCATCATCAGTCAACAATCGCCTGAACTAAGACTGAGCTAAATTCCCAAGCAATGTAAGCCCCAGTTATTGTGCCACGATTTCTCCGGGCCTCTTCCTCGTTTTGCCCCAGAGTCCAGAATAATATTGGAGATATCGATGAAATAATGAAACTGCCGAGCAAAGTGAGAGACCCCAGTGAGAGAAGAAAAAAAGCCAGAGATGAGAAGGGAAAACTGCAGTCGCTCTAACGATGTATTTATTCCTATCGGCCATCAACACATCCTAAACGCAGTATGGAAGCCCACCTGGATCAAGTGTCATCTCTGCTGGGGAAAAAATCATCTCGCAAACGTGGACGATTTGAGAGAGATCTGCCAACACCACCACCAGACCCAACGGCATCCCTGAAGAATCCCCAGAGTTCCTCGCCAAGGGTTTCCTCATCATCAGTGGCTGGTCTAAATGTCGACGATGCTGCCTTCGATCATCTCAGCAAACTCTACGGTCTGGTGGAGGAAATAGTGGAAATGAGGAACACAAGCTCGAAGATGTTCAACAAAGTGCGCCAACTGGAGAGGTTGAAAGCCTCGAGGCGAGCAACCGGTGAATTAGAGAAAATATTGTCAACCGGTCAAGATGTTCCACTGGCTGACGAAGACGTTGGATTCGCCGAGTCACTTCTGGGGGCAATGCTGGCGAGTAGTTTCGAGGTGCCTCGCAGAACCTCCACCATCAATCGAGCGTCCTCAGCGAAGAGAGCAGGCAGCATGGAGCAGAGAAGAGTCTCCTGTCCGATGGCTGTGGAGGTGCCCAGAAAAACCTCAACAAGACCCGCCATCAGAAATTCCTCAAGCAGTGCCGGTATTCATCATAAAAAGAGGCCCTCCCTTGTCATAGGACTGCCCAAAGTCTCCAAATGGACTCGCGTGAAGGCCGCCTTCAAGTGGGAAAGAGCTGCCTGCAATACAGCAGAAGTTCTCTGCGAAGTTGAGACTCCTACGAAATTGCTGAACATCCCGGAAATTAATGCTGGCACCAGCGAAGTCTCTGGGCCACCCACTCCAGCTGGTACCATATCATCATCATCATCTATTGATGATGTCTTTCACCGTGAGTTTCTGGGTGAAATATTCCTCTTGCCTGGCCAGTTTGTGAGCAATTCTCTTACCTAGATCTTATTCTTCTCCAACAAAAGGTCCTAATTTTTCCTCAGCTTTTTTCTTCATCACTTAATTGTTATTGTTTAATCATTGCTGCTTTCGGCGGTATGCTTTCCATCCCAAAATCAGTGTTTGGACGTATCTCGAGGGCCATGTGTTTTCGCGAGTTTTCGCAGTGGCAAATGGTATCTGTCATGCAGTTATCTATTTTTGGAGATTTCAAAAAAATATCAAGCCCCTCACAATTTTCCTCTTTGACTTGTCTCATTGGCAATGCTTATTATCATCAAAGACTGAATGTTAATTTATCAAGATGGATTATTTTTCTCTGAAGGACCGCGAAAAGACAGCAGTCAGAGGACTAAGAAACAGGCAGAGCGGTCAGAATTTGACGATTCCGATCCGTCAAGAAGAAGTCGCTCGTTGGACGGGGAAACCCAGGCTCCTATGACCTTTAATTACGGCCACCGACAAGCCAAGGTAATTATCGACACATTCATTAACCCGAAAAATCATCAAACTGATAAGTCTTTATTGCGCCAGGATTCTTTGAATGCAGTGAAAAACGAGTGCCGGATGCTGAAGACCCCCTGGGGAAAGATGAAGGATATAATGCAGCTTCGCCGTGACAGTTTGGGAAGGCAGACAAGCAGAAATTCACGAAACGAAGACAACCATTCAACATCGAGTTTAGACTCGACTGATGTACACAGAACTGAGGTGATTATCAATGAAAGTAATTTGGCACTTGGCAAGTGTCTTCCTCCCTCCCGCCTGCACCCACTGTCCCTTTTTTCCAATTGCCAACGGGATTCTACCTTAGATAAAGCACGGCTAGATTGAAATGTCGAAGGGTAAGGTTTTTTCAACGCCAATTAGAGGTCGACATCCTCAGTTCAAGTCTGAATCGTCGGCAGCGACGAGTTAGCCCACTTCTGCATTTAAAAATATCTCAGTATGTACACAAGAACGAAAAGATATACCCAGAGACTCGCCTCAATCGCTGGCGAACGAGTGCAGAGTGAACCTTCGTGTGCAGTCGCTTTTTCCTCATTCACTTGGTTTTTCTTTCTAGGCATCAGACACCTGCTGCCAAATAACTGATGATGGTTTTTTTGTCATTGTATGCTGAAGTTCTAGGAATCTGTTCAATATTTACCGTATATTTCTAAGCGGAGAGGAGAGGGGCCATCTCCAGTTGCCAATAACTTTATTATAACTTGACCAATGAAGTGAACTCGAAGATGACTCTCATTCAGCTAAGCCGGATTAGTCAATCAGAAGATATTGAGGATTAATTACAGTCTGATCTGCCGCTTGCTTGTGTGTAAATGATAATATTGATAGGCAAGTAGTCTCAGGCGAGTTGTTTCCTTTTTTTCAGCAGGAGGGGAGAGCTCCTCGTGTCCGAATCACATCAGACCCTTCGGGTTCATCAGTGAACACTGCCAAGTTAAAGATTCAGCAGTCAGAGATGAAGGACATCGCTTCCAGACGACTCACGCCAATGTTGACTATAACTGTACCCTCTAGTGAAGAACTCAGAAGCATATCTTCGCCTGAGTCAATCACACCTCCACCACCAAGACACTTGTCAGAGAAATCATCTCCAGGCTGTGACAGCTCGCGGGAGAAAGCGGGCCAGGTTTCTCCAGCCTCATCAACCTCTGGCATTCTCCGGTACGGACTGGGCCGTTCTAAGACCTCGCAAACAGTTTCCGGGGACTTGAAACAGCCGTCGTCGAAGGGTGATTCTCTGGGATCCTCGCCGAAGATGCACAGGAGGAACTCCAAGTGGAATAAAGTGAAGAGGGCCTTCTTAACCAGCGCCACATCAGTCCCCACAAGCCCCAACCGAATTTCATCCTATTTTTTTGACGGTAAGACTGGAATTACGAGTTTGAGTGTAGGCGTCGAATGTAATCGGACAAGTCAGCGGACAATCGATTCGTCTCCCTTTGATACTCCTTCGAGATTTGTTTGGACAGCAGTTGACGTTCAGACATAGCGTCCTCTTTCGCTTTTTCTAGTCTTTCAATTTGGCCCCTCACGTGCTTGTCGACTTGATCGAGAAGTTCAGTTACTTCGGCTCCCTTCAATTTCACGCAGCTCACCAAGTCCTCTGGGGATTCACTGCTTTTGCAATGAGCGATTGTTCTCATGACAATTGATATTTTGCAGCAGGTCTCAGCTGCCAGACCTTCCAAGTCTTTTTCTAACTTCTTGCGAGCAATATCCGCGCTTTTATTGCAAGCTTTGATACTTTGGCTGACTTGGTCATTCAATCTGAGGACTTTGAGTTTATTTGTGTGAGCGCACTTTATATCCAGATCCACGAGGTCCTTCATCTTCTTGTCGATGCTGCAGAGAATTTTCCTCATGTCATCCAGATCCTGGAGGCTCGCTGCGTCTAGCCGTTTTCTCATGTCGCTTAGGATAGACTTCTTAGAGGCTTGCATTAATTTTAAGAGTTGTAATGCTCGAAGTCTGAATGCTCCATGTGATCTGAGATAGACGTCTGATGCCTTCTCAGACGCAGTTGATACCTTATTGCAAGCTGAGGAACTGTCTCCACCATCTTTGGAGGAACAGGCTCGAGCAGAGGGTGATTTGCCACATCTTTCGGTGGCGTCTCTCATCCTAGCACACCGACCTTTCGGAACTAGGCCAATTTTTTCTCTCTTCACGCATGACTTGATGTCATTCGTACAAGGAGAGAGCAAGCAACGAGCCATCGTTTGGAAATTTTTCAGCCGAACATTGGGAGAAATAGTACGGAAAATTTTTTGGTTAAATTTCGAAAGAAGCATTTCAATTGAAACCAATTGAATATCGACTTAAATGAGAGCTGGAATTATAATTGCAGATGGTGATGCAACAGCGGGGAGTTACAGTGCTAGCGCGAGTGCTGAGGACTTGGACAATGAGACCTCCTCCAATCCGGCAGTACAAGCTGAGATTCAGAGGAATTATCGGCTCCTTCATGATAAATTGGGTGCCGAGTTCTACCGAAAGCTGGCCGAATGGGAGAAGGTAAAATCAGCAAACACTAAGGATTCAGTCCGGCTAGCTCGTGAGAAAGATGTTGATAATCTTCGACTGCTGGGCGAGGGCAAGTTGACACCGGAGTTCAAGAAGAAGTTGGAGGAGTGGAAGAGGATGAACAAAGGTGGGGTCTCTCCCGAGCCTCGCAGCCTCAGCAAGAGGAGATTGACAGACTGGCAGTTGTGGAGATCACCCTCCAAGGCAGACACCAAGCCAGAATCTCCTGGCAAACTCACCGATGATTTTGTTAAGAAAATGGAGGGCTGGACGAGAATGAAGGCTGCAGCGAGGAGAGACGGCGACCACGAAGTCCCCAAGAGACTCGAGACTGAAGCGGAGGAAAACGAGGAGAAGCCGGAGGAGGTGGAGCAGACGACGGAGGCAGAGGAGGCAGCTCGTGTCAATGAATTGATCGATCGGACTAAATTCTCGGAGAGATTTAAATCGTGGAAGGGACTGGAGGACGAGGAATTCAAATCACTTGGGAAAATTATCAGCGCTATGGAGAGAGATCAACAAACCAGGTAATATTCTTTTGACAATTCACTCAGACGTTGAGATTTGATGTTGTTTAGTTTAAAAAATCGACATAATAAAATTACGAGATCAATGATCGGTTTGAATTTGAGAAATCACTACAGATTATCCAAGCTGCATCGAGTAGTTGGCTCAGCACCAGAAAAAACTCAAGAAGTACTTATCCATACGTCCACTGGATTTTATCGATTCGAGGGAATATCCCGACAATTTACGAGAAAATTGTACGAGTGGGAGAAGAGCCAGGGGATCGCCCCAGAATGTTCAACATTCAGGCTTCTTGATCCCCTGAGATATGGTATTTGTTCGAGACCTACATTGATGCCTAGAGATGTTGTCGGTGAGTACTCAGTGAGCCCATTCTCAGTTACGACGATAATTTGCTGATTGTCTCTAATTTTTTCAAAGCTGACCGAAAACCCCCAAGAAGTGTGACTCTGACTCGATCAAAGTCCGTGGGGAGTATTGAGGTGGAGGCGTTGGGCACCCGCGAAGGCAAATCTCCCGCACGGCCGCCCTCCAGTCTCTCTCTGAATGACATTGACCATTTAGACACAAGAAGTTGCATCGCAGGTTCAGTGCCGACAATTCCCGACGAGGAGGACACCTCCGAGGACATAGCCCTTGAATTAGACTCGGAATTGGATCCCGAGCTGGAGCCGGAGGCTATGATAATTGACATTGAGGATGTGGTAGAGGAGACAGCGAGCCCCATGGCCAAGTATCAACCCCATCAGACACCAGTTTACAGTGTAGCTGGAAGTGAAACAACCAGCATAGCAATACCCCTGGGAACTGTCACCTCAAGTCACGAGCCCTCCCCTGCGATCCTCATTGAAGCTGATGAGGTCCATCCAATCGCTGCCCAGGCATGCATTGTCGAGGAAGTCGATGATGATAATGTTGGGGTGATTAGAATATCTGAAGTGACTTCTAGGTATCGAGATAATGCGGAGGGAGATGCCAGAGGTTGCTCCATTGGTAAGAAATTCCAGAGGAGTTTATAATGTATCGTAAATTGAAAGGTAGAAAATTTTCGTTTCAGAAGATCATGAGGAGTGCGAGATTGTCAACAGGTGGGTCGGTAAGTTGGACCGCCAGAGAACGGCTTCGGCTGCTACCTCGTGTTGGGATAGTGGCTCTCTCGCAGCTCTCAAGCCTCGTAAGATGGCAGTACACCATGCTGGTGAGAATCTTGACAATTGCTTCATCCCTAGTCTCCGCCCCTTCCTACTAGGGTAAATCGACCAGAGGAAACTGCTAATAATGAGCTTCTTGAGAAGCGAAAGAAGCTCTTCTTACGCTAACGAAACTTATCGACAACTCAGAATAATAATTTATATTTTAGTCTTCGTTGGTCTAATTTTCTATTCAAAGTCGACGCTCTGTCTGACTGTGCCCATCCATTGGTCGGTTTAGTCTACGTCGAGCGAATGATAAATTAGTTTTTTGTCCTAGAAAGCACCGAGGAGGCAGGATCGGTATCTCGGAACCGTAATCGAACCGAGGAAGATGGGGACGCCGTAACGGAAGTGGTAATTACTGTTGCCAGTAATTCAAGACACTCTAGAAAGTACCTGAAGACCAGACGACTGACCGATACCCAGGTCGGTTACGAGCTACATCATATATCGTCCAATGAACCTGAGCCAGTAACTGAACAACAATCGCCAGCTTTAACTAGGGGAGAAGAATCCCCAGAACGAATTGATGATCATTTCCTCGAGGGCTCCGACCGGGAGAAAATAATAATCAATGAAAATACATTAAATAAAATTGTAGTGCCCACGAATTCGGGAACAATTTCAATGGAGGATGAAGTATCGGTGATTTTGAAGTTGAAGAACGAAGAGAATGGTCCGGAGTGTAGGAAAGAGAAGAGAGATCCGACGAGTATGTTTGTAAAAACAAAGAGAATAGTGTTCTCGCCGTTTAGGAGGGACAGCAAGCCAAGAGGATTGAAATCATTGTCACAATTGGGCAATCCTGACGCAGAATGTCTACCAGATCCTCCAGCTCATCCAACTGTCTCCGAGCCTAATGCGGAGATTAAAAAATTCAATATTCCTCCATCGCCAATTCCCAGTAGGAAAGAGTACAATAAGGCGGCCTCACCCAAGGAGACAGCTCCCAGCATTAAAATGATGATTAAGAAGTATAACGAAAAACTTGAAGCTTCAGGATCTGCAGTGGGGCCGGGCTCAGCTACTAGTAGCGGAAGTGGCTCCCCAATCTGGCGATCTCCCGTCAGCGAGCGGAGAGTAAGAACTCGAATGGAGAAGTACCAGGAGGAAGTGAGGAAGGCCATAGCAGGGCCCATGTATCAGACCAACGTATCCGGTATATCAAAAAGTTCAACCATTGATTTTGCCAAATCATCGATTCGAAGGACAGACGAGCCTGCCAATCCACTGATGAATTCCGTCGTCAGGAGTGAAACTGCCCCGCAGATACCCCAATCCTATGGTCTGCGCAAATTCAGCGGACAGAGAGAGGGGAAAGGAAGAGACTCGTCGCCGACATCCTTGAGAGCCCTGATGATCCAAAAGGCTAAGGACGAATTTCTCTCGCGAGATGTGCCGAAGATCCAGACTGAGGACGACAAGAATGATCCGATAACTGAGGACAATTCTCAAGCGAATTTCAATGCCGTTCAGTTGCTCTCGCGCGCCGATCTAGTCAAGTCTGCAAGCGTTGGAATGATCAATATCGGGCCAGATGCCTTTGAAAGAATCCAAACCTCTGACTCCTTGGTTCTCACTAGGAATTGTGACTCTTTACCAAGATCCTCCGATCATCTTCGCCAACAGGTGGACAAATCTGGTAAAGAGTCACGATTACATCAGCTGGCGAATAAATTCCGACGAGCTAAATTGAGACGATCGAAGGACAAAGAGCTGGGGAGTATGAGCACTGTCTCAATGCTCTGTAGACAAAGTTTGTTTGTAGATATTGCTAATGTGGAAACATCCAAAAGTTGTCCCACCACACCATCGCCATCGCAATATGACGACGATGGCAGCGATCACATGCGATCCAATCTCGTACGCAAGAGTAAATAATTTCAACACGTGGATCAATTGAAATTCTCAGCTCTCCCCTGAATTATCTTCTAGTGCATAATCTGTTTAAACGTTTGTATATTTATATAGACCTCATTGAGAATAAATGTATTGTTGGGAATTGAACTATTCTCTTCGGTAATTCATGTTGGCTTCAGTCGGTAGGCACATCCTGGCCTTGTCTATTTATTTATTATTGAAAACCAAAAATTAATTGACCGCTTATTGGCTCGTTCTTCGGCATTATTTTATTCAACTCCTCCCCTTAAAATCGCTCGAGTGAATTTCAATGCCAGAGACACAAATATAAGAACGGACAATTGAAGAATCGGGCATGCATTAAATTGCGGACGAGTGCGACTTGAAGTGTTTGGCGCTGGTGCACGACTAAATGGAATTAATAAGGAGGGGAAGGTTTTTTTTTACTTGCGTGTGTCTCTTGGGTGTATCAAACGCGTGCCACTGAGGGGTGGGTAATTTTGGGCCCGTTTATTTTCTCCATGGGAATCGCGGTTGAAAGGGAAATGAAAATGATCTGGGCTTGAGAAAAAAAATGCAAACGTGGCCTTTACGAAAATTAGAATTTCATGAGTTATAATAATCTGGGGCGAATTAACAAAAGGTCTCGGGATAATCCTTTTATTATGATCTTTTTCTCTTGGTTTTCTCTCCAACAATGGTCAACCATGTAGCGGGCGAGGATGCCGAAGGGATCAGAGGGCCTCGACGATTTTGATTTTCTCTTTTCTACCTGGCATACTGGTTTTATAATAATGGGCTCAATCGGTTTGTCTCAAACCTGACCGCACGCCAGGTCGCCCATATAATCCAGTAGCATTTGCAACAGCTCACGCATGAGTCGGTCGTATGAATTTATTATTAAATTCCATGGAGAGTTTCGATATTACGTATCCTTTCAAAAGGGGATGATAGGCTGGGTAAGGGCACGGAAGTACGACCTGGAAGGCCTCTCTCTTCCGAGTGGATTTTTTTTTTTTTATTATGAAGAGGGAGAGGAGAGGCATCAATGGACTTCCCGTCAGACCACCCCGTGTGAATCCCTTCAGTTTTTCCTACACACTACGTGACATTTACGATAGTCAGACAATATATGTTACGTAAATGCCAAAATTTATGGTGTTTTCAGAGGTGTAAATCTTGGGCAATTTTAATAATTCTAATCAACGAGGTAAAAAGACCCTCTTGGGGAGGAAAATATGATGGATCACGGCGAGCGAGCGGTGTTAATGCGGAGATTCTTAAGGAGAGAAAAACATCGCTCCGAGAGGGGGGGGGAGGTTTTAAAATTATTATTATAGGGGAGGATAATTGCGAGAATTCCAATTGTGGTTTCGAATTGTCAAGATTCCCGTGGGATTAGGTAGGAATGGCTTAACGACGATCTAATAAACTCGCCAGTCACTTACCGAGGAATACCGCTAACTTAGGAACGTAAATATCCGGCCCAGCAATTATAATTCGTGTTGTCCTGGTGCCCTGGGCTCCTAAAACAATAAGAGAGAAAAGAATGTTAAAAAAAAAGAAAGTTAAGAGTGAAAAAAAAAAAACAAATTGTGTTGAGCTGGGGAACAAAGTGCAGCCGCAAGGAGGCGGCTACCGTTCCTCTTGCTCTTGTCTTGATCGAACGATTGCTTTATTTAAAAAAACATTAAACTCCCTCGCATACGCCTTGGGAAGAGAGAAAAATACTGAAGGAGAGAACGAGTTGGCTGGGACTTGGCATGCGCGTGTGCCTCTGGGATATTGGGACATGGGAATAATGTAATCTCAACTCGGCGATCAGCCACGATAAATACAATCAGTCGTTGACAATTTGTCCTGTGGAAGTGCACCTGTACGCTATTTTGGAAAAAATTATGGAGTCCATTTGGTGATGCACAGTTTAGATTTTTATCGGTGGGGACGGGAGAACCAGTGACCCATTCGCTGACCAATTTCACCGGGTCAAGGGGTGAGAGTTTAATTTAAGAAGATTAGATCGTTAAATTTTTTTTACGGCATTTCTCCACCCGGGGAATTCTTCTTGAGCTGCCTGAGAGTGTGTAAATGGTGACGAAATTATTTTCTGTATTCGCTTGCGTGAGCCTGGAGCACACCAAGACTCTCTTCTCAATTTAAACATAAACAATCTGACCAAACCAAATCATTGGCCAGGTTGAGGCATATTAAAAACTACACATTTAACCAGGTAAAGACAACGAGACCGCTCGAAAGATCGCCAACTGAAGTATTTTATCATAAATTTTTCATAATTCATATGCCCATATACTTTTCCCCATTTCACAAGCCTCATTGTATGCAAACTTCCGGCTTTTGGTAAGTCGTTCTCCTGCCATTTGTATGGGGGAGGGAGAGAGATGGGGTTGAGACTGCTTTAGAAATAAGCAGGAGGCGCTCATAAATTTCCCGAGCACGACAGAACTCGTCTCCCAATGATCAAACAAAAGCATCGACTGGCCGAATTACATGCAACAGATGAAAATTATATTCACCCTCCTCCCCCTCCCCCCGGCGGCTGGCTCCCTTTACGTAATCGGGCTGCAGCTTCGGGTGGCTTCATACACCGTTTTTTGTTTCCCAGTATGAACTGCTAGCACTAGAAATTACGTACCGCAGTTAATTTACGGTCTGTGCGTTCTCGGCGACGTAAATCTTCACCGTGGGTAGGCGCTTTAAAACCATAATAGCGTCTTCATGATTATCTCCTGGACGCACCATTACCTTTTCAAGTTGCACTCCCGGTGTGATGCTGTGCGCATGTTCCTTTTAGACATTTCAAATTGTATACAAATATGTTGCTGTCCGTGTGTCTGTCTGTGTGTGTGCGTCTCGTGTTGGCGATCATCGGGAGATGCTGATTAATTTGGAAGACAGTTCAATTGCATTCAGCAAAGAAGAGTTAGCCTGAAAATAATGAATCAATTGAGACAAAAATCTTAGCTCCAAGCCCACTGAATCCAATGAAGATGATATGATTATTTTTCCTCACCAGGTCTGCCGAGAAAATTGAAAATGGGTTAACCTCAAGAGGTGAGGAAGCCCGACGACGACACAAAAGATCCCGAACGTTTTGCCGCATCAGTCGGGGGTAGTCAAAATCGGTTAATCGTAGTTTAACATCCCGTTGTGAACGTGAGAGTCCCTCGGCCCTGGAACACACACGTAGAGAGCATGTACACACAAGTGCTGGAGTGGGAGAGGGAGTACATTAAGGGGTATAAGTCTCAGCTGGAATAATATAGTGGGTCACGGTGGCTGGCTTGTCGACGGGGGTTGTTGTCGGTTCATTGCGCCATTCCATAGTTTCACCTCACGTGGCTTCAGCCCCCCTTTTTATTCCTACCCCCGTGTGCCTCCTTTCAGTGGATCTGAAAGGATCTCTTCTCTCCGCTCTTTATTTCTTGCCGCTCGTATGAAATACTCAAAAGCCATCCCAGCAGGAACTTAATATCCTTGGGCCACCTAATTTCCGAGGCGTTTGAGCGTACGTGATTCCCATGATCCAGTTTTCATCCATTATTATTCCCGAGAGAAAATAAAAAGCTACACGAGTTTTCACCGTACAGATTATAGTGAAGTAGGTCGCGCTTCGTTCAAGCTTCTTCGTTTGCTAATTTCGACGAGTGCCCTTTTTTTAAATTCTTTATAGATTTTTTTATTTCAATGCCTCCTTTCCGTGTCCTCATCTGTAGCTCAATCTGTTTTTCATTGTCTCTCCATTATTTTTATTATTATTTCTCACTTGTTGCCTCTCTCCTCCCTCTCCAGCTTTCTCTCCAGCCTCGGTCTTTGCCTCTCTTCCAGTCAGTCTTCCTCTCCTCCTCCGCTTCCCTCAGCCCCTTTTCCATCCGTCCCAATCTGTCACACATTTTCTTCCTGGGTGACTCTTTCGAGATTTCCATGAACTCTTCTTTCCAATGCCTCTCCTCTCTATCCTTTCTCCGGGCCTGCCGCCCTTTCTCCTCCTCCTGGTCCAGTCTTCTCATTAGGCTTCTGGTTTTTCTCCTGTAAGCGAAGATGGAAAAATTAAATAATGAAAAAATGATAACTTGGGACAATCAGAGGCACATACGCCATGTGGACTAAGTACTCACCGTTAAATATCTAGTGTTAGCGGTTTTCGTTCGTGTTAATTTGAAAAACAGATATTTTAATCGCAAAAGCTTCTGCGTTAAGTGCTGGCAGCGCTCGGCATCAAGCCACCAGGACATGTACATCACTCATAAGTGATCTACACCAGTAAAGACAGTCTGCCGTGGGTCTCTAAGGTGGGCTTTAAACGCTCTTTCATAGGAGGTTATATGGCCACTTCGATGCGCTACGATGAGCCAGTCTCTCACTTCTCCGCTGTGAATCCTGCGCATTAAAGCAAGTCGCGCGAATGGATCCTCAAGAGCGTCAAAATGCTTTCGAGTTTAACAACAACCCGTTGCCGCTTTGGACTCGTAACTCTAGGGATAATGAGTCTCCTCGGGATTTTTTTTCCTCCTCTCGACTGGTGCTCGCTGAGGTGCGCTTCGATGATGAACAAGGGGAGGCTGGCCAGGTGGTCCCTCTGCTTGAAAATTGTCACTTCTCGCTCCCGAATGACCTTGAGAATAATAAGTCCATTATCGATAATTGCTCGTTAATATTTCGGAATAGATCGAAGTGATTTCGATTTTTTTTTGCTCAGATCTCCCGATGTCTTCCAGCTCAATCAACTCAAGATCCCCATTCGCACTAAATTTCGAGGGGTTTTTTAATTGTTCCGCGTTTCTTGAGGTATTTCTTTAAATTGATTCGTCAACGAATTTTTTTTTTGTCGGAGACGGGAAGGGAATGCCTGTTTTTTAACTGAAAAGTCGTTGTTTCCTTTTCAATCGGTGAAATCCCTCTCTCAATGTATCAAACATCAATGAGGTATACACGAGGTGAATTTCGGGAATTCGATACGAAAAATTGAGTGTACATTGGGGGTCTCTATACCTAGACCCCCTAAAATAGTTGGAGGCGGAGAGGGGGAATAGGCCATCTCAAATTGCGATGAAACCGAGCACCAGGACGAAGCGCTCGATGGGCTGCTTCTCGAATGACGACGTGGGACCACCGATGACGATATCGAGCATTTTCGTCGCACCCTCTTCATCGGAGAGTCCCTCCCCCCCCCGATGAGAATGCAAAATCATCAGTAGCAGCGAAATCAGGGGATTTTCATAATTAAAAATGAAATCATTAAATCCACAAATTTCTATCAAGTTTATCAATTTATTAATTCTCTAAAATTTTACGGAGAAAAAATATATAGCCTCGATCTCAGTCTCAAGTACTCACGCACCGACAGTACTACCATAAATATTTTACATAGATATAACATAAATTGTGAAGGAGGTGCTTAAAAGAACATTTTTTTAAACTCGAAACTTTGATTACAAAATATATTTTTGTCATTGTGTCATTTAAAATATCAGTAATTTTACTTGGGCGGTTTTTTTTTTTCTATACAAAACTTACAATCTAATTTAATATTCTATTATACAAAATTTACAAACTCCCACAGAGAGGAAAGTATTTTTTTTTAATCAGTAATTTTTGATTCGACGACATTTCTTTTGGAGAAAATATTGGAGACACTGTAAGCTTTTATAAAACCCCTCATAAACTCTTTTTGTTTTTCACGGGCCCAGATCAGTCTTTTGCATAAACATAACAATCTATATACAATTGAGCCACCAAAAATCTGATATATTGTCCAAAAATCACTGGAGTAGATCGTAGAGAGCGGTGATATAAGACTGGGCCATCTGAAGAGTCTCGTACTTGGAGAGCTGTCTATCATTGCCGAGGGAAGGTAGATAAGCCCGGAGTCTGTCGAAGGCTTTATTGAGATTCTGCATACGTCGACGTTCGCGAGCATTGGCTGCCAGCCTCCGCTTCCGGACGACAGTTGAACTCACGTACTTCCCGCGCCTCCTGGAGGACTCGTCGATTTCGCTGGCTCCATCGCTCTCGAGATCCATCTCCATCCTCTCCTCTAGGGAGCTGGAGGTGCTGATGACACTCCTCCTCGAGGAGAGCTTCTCCTCGCCAGGATTGTCCTCCTCATCGTCCTCAACCGGCGTCACTTGCACGCGCACTTGGAGAACATTTCGACAGTTGTCCTCCCCCAAATTGCGTCGATCTCTCCGTCGTTTCGGCTCCAACTGTGTCTCCTTCATCTGGCCAGCAGCAGATCGATCGAGGTCCGACGATACGGACAGGGTGGTCGACGGTGATACTGAACGAAGGCTCGCTGGAGGACTCGGTGTGTTCCAGCCGTCGCTGTTGTTGTCGTACATGATGTGGGGTTGGACCGTCAGGACTGAGGAAACCGGTGGCAGGAGGACACTCTTCTCCTTGAGGAACGGATACTCCGGTAGCTCCACATATGCTGGCGTCACGTGCTGGTCTTCAACTTGGGGTGGGAACAGGTAACCGTAACGGAACATCTCCTGGAACTCCATATCTCGCACACACTCTACTTGATGATCTTTAACTTCACAAACACTAGAGTCTTTTCCACTTGTCACGCCAATTGTCCCCTGTCTCTCAAGTGAATCAACCCTTCTCTCCCCTGGAATTATCACCTAGGAATTTGGATCTAGAGAGGATACTTTCGGTGATATCGATTGGGGTAAAAGCCTCGGTAGGAACTCGACGTGATTCTGAGGTGGGAAGACCGCAGACCCGGGGATTTATGCTCTCGGGGAGCGAGGCACCCTCGA
This sequence comes from Psyttalia lounsburyi, assembly GCA_030522865.1. Taxonomy (NCBI): domain Eukaryota; kingdom Metazoa; phylum Arthropoda; class Insecta; order Hymenoptera; family Braconidae; genus Psyttalia; species Psyttalia lounsburyi. Next base: position 29,799 of record JAPYZN010000855.1, read on the forward strand.
GCAGCACGTGCCGAACTACCAATGGGCTTCGAGTGTTGATCCCCCACCGGTCCTGGTGGGGAGACGTTGGGGCCGCCCAAGTGAGGATCTCTAACAGGTGGCAGAGAACGCGGCGCCTGTACCTGTATGTCCATACTCGCATGTTGATTCAGTTTTCTGCTGGGTATGTGCAGCATCAATTACCGCTGATCGATTGCAAATGATTTTGTTAATTTTTCCCCGAGAGAGATTGATTAATATTTATTTACTGTACAGTTGTACAAACAATTATCGCCGTGGCTTTAAGCAAAACAAAGGATGACAAACAAAATAATGAAGACAACAGCGACAATTGACCAATTGACAGACTCTCATCAAAACTGGATCTAATGAAAATGGGGGAGTGAAGCTTGAGGATGAAGGCTTCCAGATGAAGGCGAAGAGAGGAAGACAGCGAGGGAGATCAGTCCAAATGAAAGCATTTAGAATGCAAGCGATTTGTTCATTTCCAAACAGTCATATCGTGCGGTAAAATATATAATTGACCACAGGGAATCGCTTAAAAATCATCCAACGCCTGTCATTCTCTATTTAGCGTCCGGTAACTGTGAAATAAGGGACTCTGGGGCGAACGATCACGACGTATTGTTGGATTTCTATAACTCCAAGTCCTTGGGCAATAATATTGTTTATGATCTCCAGCATTTAGAGGGTTCACATTGTCAGAGGCCCCAGGGCAAACCGCAACACCTCCCTTACTTCTATTTCTCCGGGTCATTCCGTTTTTCGTTTGCCTTCCCCTATCTCTCTGGCAGTTTTTTTTTCTTCCTTTCCTTCTCACTAGTTCTCCTCTCATTATCGCCATTGTTCGACGCGTCGAGTCATCCCGAGGCGGCAAGAAAAATCAGTAGCCTGTCTGTATGTTCGACGAGCAGACGTACTTTTCTTTTTAGGTTTCTATCTTTCAACTTTTTTTTCATAGCCGCACGCGTGCCCCTCGAGCCTAATGATTCCGAGAAACTTGTAAATGATTCGGGCAGATTAAACACACGGGGAGGATGATCTGAGGTCATTTGGATAAGTCACTGGACATTGTCAATTGATAGAACCTCTTGGTGTCGTAAAAAATCGATGATTGAGCTGGGAAGTGAGACATATTTTTCAAAACGATTTTGGCCAACGGGAAAATCAGATTGCCCGGGGGAAAAGCTGAGATGCTATCGCGTAATATGTTTCTCCTGTCCTTCCCACCGAGAAAACAACAAAAAGGGTGCAAATACCTCAGGGGCGTGAGGTCCAGTTACATCTTTCCTCGCTCAATTAGCGAAAACAGGTAGGATAAAGTTTTGCGGTGAAGCGCTAAGGTGGTCTTCACCCCAGCAACTCGGCAACCCGATCTCTCCCCAAATTTTTCCTTCCTCTTCCTCACTCGTACCTCCAACTCTGTCATTTTTGAGTGCACCTTAGCATCTTGTATTTCGCGATCAGGCAGGCAGCGCCGAAAAATGTCCCTTTTAAGTAGTAGCCTCCCAGTAATAATCCGTGTACTTAAACTGGCGGGGGGGAGGCTACTCGAGGGATTCCAACCGCTTCATTTCACCTCATCTCGTCTCTCGTATTTTCTTCCTTGGATTTTTCAACTCGACGGACTGCGGTCGTGGGGACAATCGTCAGTACAAATTGAGGAGTTCACAGTCAGCCACGGATAACACTTTAATGAGCCGCATCTCACCTACCGCCAGCAGGTCGTGGGGATCAAAAAAAATCCCAAGGTCATTTCACACCTGGGGAAAAATCAGGCCCGACAAAAGAAAGCCCAGAAAAGGGGCAAGGGCAAAATCGAGGGTAAACCTCCCCCCAAAAAACAATGGGAAAATTTGATTTAAGGCCATTCGTTGGCATTTCACCTGGGGGTATGAATCAATCCCCTTTCAAAATAGTTCCCACCCACTTTCAATTTCAATGGACCAACAGCCCAACTCGTGTTGTCCAACATCCCAACGAAAATGATAATAACGAATTACTTTCATCTATCAAGAGCTCGTTCGGCTCGGGGTGAAACCTAGTAATTAGGCCAGTCGATTTTTATCCAAATGCTTTGGACGAGTTTTTCAAAAAGCGCATCACGAATTCGAGGGAAACACTCCCGGGGGGAGAGGCGGAGGGAGAATTGAAGAAAGTTTGGGGGGGGAAGAGGACTCTTTGCGAATGAGGGGGAGATGGAGTTCAGCGGAGAGTGATCTGTTCTTCGAGGGCGGTCGAGCTCGCTGGGCTCTCCGGTGGGCGTCAGACGAGTAATTAAATACAAAGTGAACTCATTTGGTGGAGCTCGGTGGCAAATAACACGTTTTTCTACGTCTTCGGGGGGAGGGGGAGAGACCGAGCCGTGGGCAACTAGGGAATAATTTATGAGGGAGAGGTGGGGTAGGCCTGGACGGTGGACCTACCCCTGAGATCCGTCGGCTTTTATTGAGATGTTTCGTGATTGATGGTCGATCAATCGAATCCGGGGATTCTTCGGGGGTTTTCGGGGGGCTCTGGCCACTTTTGGGCAAATACTTTTACGATGTTAGGCAATCTTCGGGTGGCGGCTTGGGGAGACGGGAATTTATTAATTGAGGCGGTGGAGAATACTTGAGCCAGTTATTCCAGTTTTCGAAAATCCGGGGGAAAGATTTTTTTAAGGAAACTCGAGCAATTAAATTTTTTTTGTAATGCTCAACAATTTTTATTTTTAATTACGCCAATTCTAAATTTGTATGGAGACTTTAGAACAATTTGTCGGTGGGGGTTTTTTTTTACGAATGGATTTTTTTGAGGGAAAAAAAGGGGAACCGGCCACCTTGAGCAGAAAATTTTTTGGAAATTTTTCAAGTCCGAATTGAATTTGTGCATGTAGTGCACAATTTGGGTTAAATTATGATTGAGGATGAATCGATAAGGCTCTTTCTAGTGGTGGCCCGAGGGTACTTTTTAAAGCACGAAATAATGATGAAAAAAAGAGAAGCCAAATCACGAGAGGCTTCGATGAATTTTCTCGGAACTCGATCATCGAATTATCCAGTCTCGCTACCAGATTGACGATTATTTGAGGAGTAGGATGTAGGAATAGGCAAGGTTGCGGGGAATTTTGACTATTTCACGGTATAATTTTTGAATAATTTGTTGGCAAAAAACAAAAAAAAAACAATTCCACGCGATTATAGGACTTTTTGTCTAGTTATTTGTCTAGGTCTTCAGAATAATTTTTTTTCTCGTTGCTGAAAAATATTAGGGAATATAGGGAAGGGGTTGAAGATCCTGAGGAATTGCTGGCGAGAGATGGGAAAGTAGATTGATAAAAATCATGCAAAAAATCTGATCCCTCTGCATTATGCCACATACACGAATCACTGTTTAATATTCAATACCAAAATTGAATGTAGTAATGTTACCAAATGATTGTCCATGGGACTCGTGGATATGCTAAATTTAATGGAGAATCCATCCTGTGTGGTCCACATTATACAGGCCATCATTTTAGAGGATGCGTTACAGATTCCAATGACCCCTTCAGTTTGCCAATATTGTTATTGCAATTTCTACCGCGGGAAATACAAATGAGAGTCTAATTTTCATCCTTCACTAAATAAATAAAAAAAATCTGCAACAAAGTTGTAAACCGAGACAACTGCATGTTCCATATTTTTCCAAAA